>VYZW01019888.1:0-33818 GCA_013401315.1 Balaeniceps rex
AGGGAGGTGCTGATCTCTTCTCCCTGGTGTCCAGTGACAAGATGTGTGGGAATGGTTCAAAGCTGTGCCAGGGGAGGGTTCAGACCTGACATTAGGAAGCATTTCTTTACCGAGAGGGTGGTCAAATACTGGAACAGGCTTCCTAGAGAGGTGGGCAATGCCCCCTGCCTGTCAGAGTTTAAGAGGCATTTGGACAATGCCCTTAACAACATGCTTTAATTTTTGGTCAGCCCTGAAGTTGTCAGGCAGTTGGACTAGTCCTCTTCTGGACTCGCTCCAACAGGTCCACGTCCTTCTTGTGCTGAGGGCTCCAGAGCTGGACGCAGTACTCCAGGTGGGGTCTCACCAGAGCNTTCTATTCGTTACTACCCGGCTGCTGACAGGGGCCAAAGGAGCGGCCGCGTCCCTGCTGGGTACCATCTGGCAGCTCCTGCTCAGATCACCCTGGCCACCGAGGGCAGGGAGAGAGTCAAGACCTGCTGTCCTTGTCCTTGTCCCCATCCCCAAGACCACAGCAGGATGAACGTGGGGAACGAGAATCACAGGGCAGCCACGGCCCCCTTAGCAATTTACAATGGCATTGGCACTGCAGCCCCACATATACACCTGGGAGGAAACACTGGTGGGGAGAGGGGTGGGAGCAGGGAGGTGTCAGAGGCAGTCCAGGGCAAGGGGCTGCTCCAGGGAACCAGCCCCTCCAGGGAAGTGGGTCAAACCCTTTGGGGTGGGGGGCACAGGGCCGCAGTCCCCCCCTCCACCATCAGGCTTAGGCTGCAGGGACCAATGGCTGAGCTGCTGGGGTGTGGGAGCACCGGAGGACACCTGCATCGATGGTGTGACAGGCGGTGTCAATGAGCTGGCCTTGATGGTGGGAGCATGATGGACAGCCATCAGCATCATGCACAGAGCTTCCGTTGATGACCAGGGGTGCGACAGACAGCTACTGAAGAGCTGGTGTGAATGGCCAGGGGCAGTGATAGACAGCCATTGGTGGACAGGATGGACAGCTGTCAGTGGACAGGATGGACAGCTGTCAGTGGACGTGAAGGATGCCATTGGCAGGTGACCTCAGGAAGTGCTGCCTGCAGCCAGCGTCAGAAGATGTCCCATTTGGGTGGCAGTGGAGAGTGGAATCGTGTCTGCAGCTGGGATCAGGTCCATCGGTGGGGTCCTGAGCCCCTTCCCCTGCGTGGAGCCCATACAGCCTGAGGGCACAGACTGGGGCAGCCAGAGGGAACCAGGCATGGTCTCCCTTGCTCACAGGCTCACTCCTGCACCACTCATTCCTGATGATGGGCGACGCTCTGCCATTCCCTGCCTGCAGTTTTACACAGTAGCCCATCAGGCAGCCGTTTTTTATCCCATTTCACGCTGATTTTGGCATCATCCTCCCCTCCTGAACCAGCTGCCGCGAGGTGTGCTGATGCCTCTCTGAACCCTCCCCGCAGCACATCAACACTATTATCTCCATCAGCCAAACTTGTAATCTCCTGAAAAAAGATAGCTCACTATTTTGACAAGTTCTCTTTTCCATCACCCCCTGCTGACTGGCGGGAATATCGGCTTGCGCAGGCACCCTGCTGCTGCTGCTCCTGCTTCTTGACAGGCCAAAAGTTTGTCTCCCCCCATCAAAGAGCAAACCCTTTGCCCTGCGGCCCTGCAGGGTGCTGGTGGTTTCAGGGCTGGGGGCCAGGCAGGAGCCGGGATGAGTCTGGGCAGCACGGGGCAGTGTTCCCAGGCAGTGGGCTCCAGAAGCAGCCATAGATGGTGAGCCCACACGCTGCATCGCTGCAGCAGCAAGTGACCTACACGCAGGTGTCATGCGAGATTTTGGGGGGGAGCTGACAAAAATGCACATTCCCGCTGCAGCTCAGCTCTCACCTCCGCCCCTGCAGCCCTCCCCCAGCAGCCCGGCACTGTCGGCTCTGCCAAGAGCTTTCTCAGCCTGTTGCCATCGCAGCAGCTCCAACAGGCACTCAGCCATGCTGTGGCTTTTCAGAGAGGGGTGTCAGGGCAGGGGACCATCTCTTCCTTCTCCCTGGGGGGGGTGTGAGAGCATCATGCATCCTGCACAGGGCGGAGGCTGCTGGATGCCCCTTGCAGAAATGGATCTGGGCTGCAGCTCTCCTTTGGTAAGACACCATACATGCTGGCTGGGCCCTGGTGCATGCAAGGGCTGGCGAGGAGCTGCCATCCCCCAAGTTCAGCCAGCCCCATCCACGGAGCCTTGCTGCGGAGGGGACAGCCTGACCATGCTACAGAAGGGACCACAGAGCACCAGGGCAGATGGCAGCAGGACCCCCCAAACCCCTCGGCAGCTTGAGCAAGAGCAGAGCTGGGGCTTCCCCTCATCTTTGCTTTTCAGGAAACTGCTGCACTCAGCCACGGGCCTGCCAGGGCAGGGCTCTCCCCACAGAGGCACTTAAAGCTTTCATAGCCTGCTGGCACATTCCTCTTCCACCACCTCCCCCTTTACCCAGTCCTTTGGGGCCAGGGCTCATCTGCAGAGATGTTTTCCTCTGGCCCCATTTGGGGCTGGCCTCCACTTTGTCCACCCCACATGCATCCTAGCACCTTTCCACCGGCCAAATAACGCAAAATGTGATTCACCCTAAAGGGAAGCATCTCTGGGGAAGGATGCAGTGCAGAGAGGCACCCTGGGCCAGGGCAGGGCGACCAGAGGCTCCCTGCAAGGCTCCCGCAGTCAATGGAGTGAAGCAAGACAGGACCTGAAAGCCACAAGCAGAAAGCAGATAAATCCTGTCTACAGCCCAGCTTTGCACATCTCCACCTGGCAGGGAAGGGAGCTGCAGACTGGCTCAGGTCCCAGCGCAGCACCCAGATGCTGCCCTTCCCAGCCCCCAGCTCTGCTTGCAGGTGACGTGCTGCAGACAGTGTCAGCTCAGTCCTGGCTGAGACGTGGGGGGGGTGGGAAGGGTCTGTAATGGATGTATTGGTATTGTGGGACCAGTGTCAGTGCTCACAGGTCTAGGGAGGGCTGGCACATGGTGAGGAGAGGCAGGGCCAGCTCCAGGTCTGCTGGGAGTCATCCCAGCCTGGACAGGGGTCAAGGACTAGCCTGGCACCAGTGTGTGGCACAGGCTGGAGCAAACTTGCCCCGAATATGGTGCTGGGAGCACCCTTGAGGCTGCCCTGGCCCAGCTGCTTGCTCCTGGGGAGGCAGGGCGCTGCAGGGGCATCAGATGCTGCATCCAGCACAGGCTTGTTCAGAGATGGAAAAGGATGGTGCTGCCCATCTCCCAGGAGCCAGCAAGCTTCATCTGTTGAACGGCCCCATGGAGGGCACAGGGGCTGGCATGGCCAGGGAGTCAGGCTGGCTTGTGGGGTCCCCCCAGCAGCATCCCGGGGGCAGGAACAGCACAGTGGGGCTGGGCAGAGCATCCCTCTCCCCTACCCAGGAGAGGACCCGCTGTATCCAGCCTAGACAAGGGGCAGGGCAGCCCTGCAGCCATCCCCACTGCCCAGGCCCCTCTGCTCTAATCTTCAGCACTAATCCCAGGCCTAGCTGGAAGATGCTCCTAGGAGGGCTCAGAGGCCCTAAATCATCCCCAGGTACAGCTGGCAGCTCTGGAAGGGGAAAGCACAGCCCCCTCAGCCAGCAGTACCCCATCCCAGGAGGGTGTCAGGGAGCTGAGTGACCATCTCCACCAGGCCAGCGTGGGGCAGCTGGGGATGCACGTGGAGCAGATATCCCACCTTCAGAAGCACTACTTTAGTGCTGCACCCTCCTCTCCAGCCCAGCATCCTCCCTCCTGCCCCATCACCTCCCTCATGCCCTCTGCGAGCCCCGAGTCCCGCAGCAGCCCTGCAGCGCGCACCCGGGTGACGTCCAGTCCTGGGGACCAGGAGAACCAAAACCCCCAGTGCTGCATTGCACTGGGCACACAGGGCTGCATGTAGCCAGAAGTCACATTGCCCCTGCTGCACCACGGCATGGGGAGGACAGCCTGCCTGCAACACTGACCGGCAGGCAATGGGTTAAAGCTGCCGCAGGTAGCCTGTGGCCGGGGCTCTGGTCTGGGGAAGACCCTGCGGGTGGGCAGGGGAGACCTTGCCTCCTCTGCTGATGCAGCCCCAAGAAAGGCAGTTCAGCCCCGGGGCCAGAGGAGACAGAGGGAAAGCTTTTATTGGTATCTCCCAGCCAACATCAGCCTGGTTAAAAAAATGCTTCGTGTCTCGAGCTGTTTAACACAGCTCAGGCAGCAATTGGTACGGACAAACCAGGCTGCATCTGCTCAGCCCCAGTCACAAGCTCCCTGCTTCCTCCCTGTGTGTGCGAGCAAGTGTGTGTGCGCATGTGTGTGCACTAGACACAGGCATCTGCTCCCAGCATCTTGCTATCTCCTGCATCCTCCGGCAGCAAACGCAGGGCTCTAGCTCCCCAGGTACCAGCCTCGCTGCTCCATCCCCAGGTGGGGATTTGTACCTGGGGCATGGGATGCGGTGAGCACCCATGGGTGGAGAGGGGGTCGTGGCCAGTAGCAGTGGCGATGGACATTGTGTAGACAGCTCTCTAGGGCTCACACTCCCAAGACGGACCCGGACCCTGGTAAGTGGCTTTTTTGCTGCTGTTGGTGCTTTGCCCAATGTGCAGCGCAGGCTGGCCACACGCTGCGACACGTGTGTCCCCCCACCACCCCCGGGGTCTTGGTGCTGGGAAGGGTGACCGGGGCTCCTGGGATGGGGTGCCAGGGAGTGAGGATGCAGACAGGGCGGGAGGATCCTGTCCAGGCATCAGGGTCCTGATGTGGGTGCTGGGGAGAGGGGCTGGGGAGGGAGGGAGACGAGGAGGAGAAGTGGGGAGCTGGGCAGGAGCCATGTCTGCTGCAGGGGAAGGACTGCTGTCACAGTATTTTCATCCCCCTCTGGGATATGACACACCTATAAAATCTGCCATGGCGAGGCAGGATGGGCAGCCTGATCTGGCAGAGAGAGCAGCCACCAGCTCGGTGTCCCCAGGAGGGGGCCACAGCACAGCTGGGGCTCTGGCCACCCCCCAGAGCTCCCTGCTGGGCCCCCACAGCCCTGCAGAGGGTGGGGAGGGTGCCACCAGCCACAGACCCCTCTGCCCCACGGCAAGCAAGTCACTTCACAGCGGCAGCCCCAGCAGTGCCCCGGTCCCAGCACATGCCATCTGCCAGGGAGATGGGACAAGGGGGTGCCGCTGGACCCCTCTGGGCATCCCCAGCCAGTTCAAGGAGGTGGGATGTAGAGTCCCCTGAGCAGAGCCTGCTGACCATGCTGCCCAGTCACCCTCACCTCGCAGCAGCTCCTCCCAGCCCTGCTTGGTGCCCTTCAGACTGAGCCCCGGGGCCAGGCAGCTGTGGGCCCTGGGGTCCCCGGGGTGTCACCCCCATCAGCACATTGTCCCTCTTCCCCCAGGTCCCTAATGCTGCTCCCCAGAGGACTACAGCCCCAGGACTCCCCCGGGCACAGTGCTGGGGGGTAAAAACACCAGGAGCCTGGTGAGGGCCGGGAGGAGGCCTGGCCTGAGGGAAGCCTGTGGGGACCAGGCGCATCCTTCCCCGCCAGCTGGGGAGCCCTGGAGGGGGTCCTGCTCCTGGCACACCCCTGCTGCATAACCTTGAGGGTGGGTGCAGAGGGTGCCACAGACCCTGCTCATGGCGTGTACCAGCCCAAGCACCCGCCGGCCCTTGGTTTGCTGGCAGGTCTTTGCACCGAGGATGCACCGTGGGGCAGGCAAGTGTGGCTGAGCAGGGGCAAGCAGGGAGGCAACAGACAGTCCTATGGATCCATGGTCCTGCCACGGCGCTCTGCACCCCCAGCTCCTCATGCCACCACCAGGCACCACAACAGCCCACTCTGCACCCATGGCCCCCAAAACACACCCATCCTGCACCCCCAGCCACCACACCCACAGCTGCTGCAACATCCCTGCACCCAAAGCCACCACCCACGCTGTGCCCACAGCCACTGCAACAACCCCAGCTTGCACACCCCCCGCCGGGCCATAACACCCACCCTGTGCTGCCAGCCATGCCGTAACACATCCACCCTATAATGCATCCGCCCCTAACACATCCACCCCGTGCCCATAGGCTGCCCCCATCGCATCCATCCTGCGCTCCCAGCCACCACAACATCCCCGCCATGCTGCGATACACCCACCCACACATCACCCACTGCCCTGCATCCACTGCCGCCCTCACAGCCAAATCCAGCACCCTGTAACCCCCAGCACAAGCAGCAGGTGCCGACGCCTCCCAGCTCCCGCTGCCATGGGGGAGAGGAGATTTTGAAGCCATGTGGGGACTGTCGGCTCTGTTTGCATTGGGATGCTCTGCCCTGCTTCCTCCTCCCAAGGTGCCTCCATGCTGGCCACCAGCCCTGTCCCACAAGTGCCCCCATCCTCCCCCAAGACAGGATGATCCCCACACCAACTGCACCAGCCTTGCCTCCGTGCCTCAGTTTCCCCATGCAGAGAGCTGTGTGGGGCTGGGAAAGATGAGCCCATGGGGGATAAAGTGCTTTCTAGCTCAGTGTTTTGCTGCAGGGACGAAGTAGCAAGGAGCATTTCCCCATCAGAAGAGTGCAGGGAACGAGTGCTGCCCAGGGGACAGGGCAGGGGTGCAGGGGGTCAGAGCAAGGGAAGGGAAGAGGGTGAGAAGGTGCCCACCACCTGCTGCGACAGCCCCGGCACCAGCAGTGCTCGGCGGAGCCAGGCATTTGCAGGCAGCTCCAGCCTGTGCCCAGATTTAGCTCCTTCACAGGGATGACCTAAAAATAGCCCCCACATTGGCGCCTGGCAGCATCGTCAAGGCCCCAATGCCTCGGGCCAAGGTGAGCCGGGAGGCAGCACTGGGTCCCCAACCGCCAGGCACCTCGAGGGGTGGCCACAAATAGCAGCGGAGACACCTTCTCCCAGAGATGCATGGGGTAGCTGGGCTGCTATGGGGTGAGGGTGCCTCTGGTCCCCCTCCCTGCATCCTAGGGTCCCCAGGAGAGGGGGGACCCTCCAAGCCTGGCAGGACCCTGAGCCAGGGCCAGGCTCTGTGTGGGGGTGATGTCCCACTCCACACAGCCAATGGGTCAAGCAGGACATGGGGGAAAGGGGACCCTGGAGAGTACAGAGCAGGTTTGGGGTATCTGGGGAGCTTTGGGGCCTGTGGAAAGGCAGCGGGGTCTGGAGAGGGAGCTCAGGGTGAGGCCATTCAGCTCCTGGATGTGCAGGCAGGGTCCAGCTGTGCAGCACTAGCAGGGACAGGGAGGCCAGTGGGGCTGAGAACAGACACAAGCCGTGACAGGAGTGACGGCCTCCAGACTCCATGCCAGGCATGCAGCAGATGGTGGCACTAGCTGTGGCAGGAGACACTCAGGGTGGCCTTGGGAGAGGACAGTCACCATGGACTGGAGACAAGGAGATGGGCTGGGATCCTCCTGCAGCAGTGCAGGGCAGGGGTGCGACTATGCCACAAACACGCAGGGGAACCTCATTTTTTGGGGATTACAGCAGGCCGTTATGCCAGCCACCCCACTGCTGCTGCCCGGGCTGCCCTGCCGCACTGCAGGGTGGCTGGGGATGGGCTGCCCAGAGCCCCGCAACGCTGCGAGGAGATGCTGCCAGCACGCTGGGGATCAGGAGTACCAGTGCGGCTACTGGGGGGACTGGTGTGCTGAGAGCTGGGGCCCACACCCCTCTTCTGGCTTTTCTCCATGAGCCCAGCACCACTGTGCCCTCTCCTCCTTGCTTCTACCCAAGCCTTGGGCAGGATGAGGCCAGGATCTGGCCCATGCTCAGTGATGCAGGGACCTGCAAAGGCAGCCCTTGGGGTGGATCTCCCTGTGGTGCCCCCAGCAGAGCTGCAATGCTGCCCAGCAGGAGAGCTGATCCTGCCCACAGCCAATGGGATCCTGAGCTGCCCAGGCAGGGGGTGATGGCACAGCAAGGCAGCAGAGACACCCAGGTGTCATCCCTCCCACTGGCACAGCCATAGGGATGCTATTGCTGTGGCTTGGACATATGCCTCCAGCTCTTCCCTACTCCCACCTTTGCAAAGCCCCAGGAGCTGCGGCGCACTGGGCACCAGTCCTGAGCCAGGCATGGTGGCCAACAGGTGCAAATACCCCTGCCCATGCGTGCCTGCCACAGAGACCCCTGCACACAGGATGAGGCCCCACGTGTGTTGCACACCCAACTCCGCACATAGGAATCTGCACACAGATGGTCCCGCAGAGGGGAGGGAGGCTGGGAAATCACGTGTGTGTGCGCAGCAGTGTTTGGGTTTGCATGCCCATGCATGTGCGTGAACAGAGCCCGTGCAGCTGGGGGTCAGGGGGTGAGGACAAGAGCATGGGGCTAGGCATCTGCAGGTGTAGGGATGAGCAAAGGGCCACGGGCTGCCGCCTGCCAGCACGCTCTGCTTGGCGCTGCTGATGTGGGGCAGCTGTAATTACCCTGCCCAGGCTCCTTGCCACAGCGGTGCCCACAGCGCCATGTCCTCCCACAGCCGCAAGATCCTGGTGTGTGCGCATGTGCTGCTAATTATCCCGCTACCTGGGGACTTCCCCGCTGAGGCTGGCGGGGCCAGGAGATGGCTGCTCCAATGTCCCCCCTTGCACAAGCGGCAAATGCCACCCGCTGGTCCCTGGGTACCAGCTGGGAGCTCCTCTTGCATGCAGCATCTTCCATAACAGAACCCCAGCTGGGCACAGGGGCAGTGCTGGGACCCACGCGAGGTGATGTGCTCCACACCACTGGAGACCAAATCCTGCATCTCCCTGGCTTCAGCCCACCTCATCCTCACCCTTCTCCAGCCTGGCATCATGTCCACCCCCATTGAGATGTAGCCTGACCTGCTATTGCTGCTGTTGTTGCCCTCCCCATTTTATCCCAAGATCCCCATTTTATCCCTTGACCCTGCAGCTAAGCCTCCTTCTCAGGATCCATGCACCCCAGACCCATGCACTGCTCCCCTTCCCTCCTGCACCCTCGCAGCTCTCCCACGGATGGCCCAGCCTCCCTGCCTGGCTCCTTGCTGCGAGCCAGCCCTGACTCACATTTCAGGGTGGGATGCAGGATGCTCAGCGATCAGGGCAGCAGCACACACAAGCGTGCGAGCCCAAGCGAGAATGGGGGGGTGAACTGAAATTTAGGGAAGGTAAGAGACCCAGCACCAGCTCTGCTTTGCCCCAGTCCTGGGCAGAGCTGCAGGGAGGACACCTCTCACCCTTGGCTGGCCAAAGAGGCTTTCTCCAAGGCAGAAAGGAGATGCACACAAGGGGCAGGGTTACAGCTGGTCCTAGCCCTCTGGGATTTACTGGTCTGGTGTGGGAAGGGCCTGGAAGCATTTCTTGTTAAGTCAGAGTCTACAGAGCAAGGATGGGTGAGGCAGGGCGCCCCCAAACCAGCTCCCTGCTTGCTGTCTGCTCCTCCACCAACACTCAGACCCTCCATGGTCAGATCTCCACGTGGCTTCGGGTCCATTTCCCATCTCCCCATGGACACCACAGATGACCCCAGCGCCAGCTTGGCAAGGAGCCTCCATTTCTCCCTGCCCTGAGCTGCTCCCCGTGCAGCTGGGAGACAGCCACCAGGACACCTTTTTGGGGCCAGGGACATGGCTTGGTGGTGCAGGGGTGGAAACCAGCATTGCACCCCAAGGTCTTAGCACTGAGCACCTTCCTCCCCCCTGCAGAACCATGGGGGTGCTGATGTCCAGGCGGCAGACAGTGGAGAAGGTGCAGAAGGTCAGCTTGGCCGTGTCGGCCTTTAAGGACGGGCTGCGGGAGCAGCCATCGACATGGCAGCAGGCAGAGGTGGGGGGCACGTGCCGGGGGACGCTGGAGCAGGTGGTGCAGGAGGGAGAGGAGGAGGCATCAGCAGGGCCCTCCCAGCCGGAGGAGAGCAGTGCCAGCAAGGCAGCCTGGGAACGGCTGCGGGACGGCCGGGGCTTGGAGCCAGAGGAGTTTGACCGAGCCAACAGGTTCACGCTGCCTGCCTTCATCCGGCCCAAGCGGGAGCTGCACGATGACGAGCCCCCAGACATCAGCCTGGAGCAGCGGGAGCAGGTGAGCGTCCGGAGCACGGGGACGGCGCGGGAGGGATGGGGACAGGGCTGGAGATGCACAGGGGAGAGCCCAGGGGATATGCAAGCATCTCCAGTGCCTGCCAGGCAGACAACCTCCCTGGGCGCAGCAAAGCTCCACAGAGGTGGCTCAGTGGAGCAGGGGGCCAGGGGCCTGGCTGGGCAGCTGGAGATGCCACGCAGGGAGGAGGGTGCGACTGGTCAGATGTGCCCTGGAGGGACCCCGGGATGTCTTGGAGAGGAGAGGTCACTGCTGGGCACAGACAGCTCCAACTTTGGGGGAGAGAGAAGGACCATCTGATCCATGTGTTTGTCAGCCTACAGCCATCCAGCCAGCCTACAACTCAACCCGTCCATCCACACCTGCGACCCCTACAGCCCAGCCCATCTACAACCCAACAGCTTATCCACTCATGCCCACAATCCTACAGCCCACCCATCCACACCCATGACCCTACCCATCCATCCACCCACCCCTACAAGACTACACCCCAGCTCACCTTACAGCTTATCCATCCACATCTACAACCAGCCAACCCACAGATCAACACTTCCACCCACCCACGCTACAACCCCAAAGACTACTAGCCAACCTACAACCCCACAGCCCAGCCATCCACACCTACCACGCTGCACCCCAGAGAACCTACAACCCCACCAACCCTGCAGCCGGACCCATCCATCCTCCTCTAACCCTAACTGGCCAGCAAGTCAGCCATGCCCTGTACAACCCCACCACCCACCTATTCCCTACAAGAGCCCCACACAAACACACCTTCCCATCCTCTCTGACCCCCAATGCCCATCCCCACCTTGAGAAGCCAGCCCCCTGCCCACATTGCCTCTCTGAGCAGCTGCCCATTGCTCACCAGGTCCTCAACGATGAGATGTGCGAGATCTGCGGGGTGTGGACGGCTGAGAGCCTCTTCCCCTGCCGCGTCTGCAGTCGGGTGTACCACGATGGCTGCCTGCGCCGCATGGGCTACCTGCAGAATGGCAGTGCCATGGAGGTGATGGAGACGGCACACACCAAGATGGGCTGGAGCTGCTACTACTGTGTGAGTGCCTGGGGTGGGGGACACCGGGCTTCTGCTGGGTGATGGGTGCTCCCCAGGGAGCTGTGCCCCTTGCGGACATGAGCAGGGTCCCATGTCGCAGCCTGGTCTGGGGGCGATGGGGGACCTGCTGCTCCCTGGCTCCTGCCACCCACCTGATGGGGAGCCACCAGAAGACAGGGGACAGCAGCCCTTTGCCACCTCCCTACCCTGGCAGCCAGCCCCCAGCACCTTGGCAGGGACATGACACCAGGGGACCCACCACTGGGCACATGAGGAGCTGTGGCAGAGCTGGAATGGCACCCGAAGCCCAGGGGCATGAAGCCACCCCACTGCAGCACCCCGGGTAACACAGCATACCGCCCCTCTCTGCGTGCCCACACCTGCACGCCTTCAAGGGATCCCAGTGCCATGGGATGGACGGGTGCTCACACCACCCCCACCCCGTGCCTTTGCCCCACGGCTCCTCTCTGTCTCCCACCCCAGGACAACCTCAATCTCCTGCTGACAGAGGAAGAAATGTACAGCATGATGGAGACCCTGCGGCAGTGCAAGATCATTCCAGGTGTGGATCCTTCCCGTGGCGGGTCCCAGACACAGTCCCAGCCCCCAGGCTGGGTGCTGCTGCTCCAGGGTGGGGATGTTGCAGCTCCCTTGCCCAGCAGGAGGTAAAAGCTCCTCTAAGGCTGGCAGGGTCCTCGTTAGTGCAAGCAGAAGCAGGGAAGGGGAGGGATGGGAGGGGGGAGAGTGCACCGTGCTCCTGGGGACCTGGAGAAAGGCTGGGCATCCCAAATTGCTGTGCCTCTGAGCCACCCTGCTTCGTTTCACCAGCCCCAGGTGATGCACAGGGGACCTTCAACTTCCCCAGGCCCCCCTGAGAGCTGCCCCCCGCCCTCTCCCTGCGGACCCCCCTCACTGGGCTCTCCAGCAGGTGCCGGCAGAATGCTCCCGGGGAGGGTGAGGGCAGTTGGGGGAGGTGGGCCCCCCCTCCCCGGGCACCGTGCAGCAAATCTGTTCCCCGCAGAGACCTGCCTGACCCTGGACAACTTCTTGTACTACAAGCACCTGGCGCACAAACAGCAGTTCGAGCGGCCCATGGCTGAGGCCCAGGAGGAGCAGGCAGCCCTGCAGTTCTCCGCCCTGGACCCTGACAAGAAGGGGCACATCAAGTGGCACGACTTCCTCTCCCATGCGTCCATCCAGCTGCTGCAGAAACTACGGCCGCAGGTACAGCCATGCGGCCACAGCACCCAGGGCCAGCACCCACAGCTGTGGCAACCGTGGCCACAGCACCCGGAACAGCAGACCCCCACGTCATTGGGCACAGGAGCAGGGGGGGGACGGGGACTCCCCACATCCCAGCCCCCCACCATGGGGTGAGCACCTTCCCCTCTCTGCCCCCCCAGAATGCCCTGCTGCGGCTGCTGACGGTCAAGGAGCGGGAGCGGGCACGGGCAGCCTTCCTGGCTCTTGACCAGGACAGCGACGGCTTCATCAGGGAGGGCGAGTGCCGCTGGGCCCAGCACACCTGGTTCCGCAAACACCAAAAGGAGATGCTGTCCTGCAATGTCAGGTATGGGGGTGCCCACCCCGGGGGGGGGGGGGGCGGGGCATGACATCCTTGCCGGGGCTCCTGCCACAGCCCCAGCACCCACCAAAGGGGTTCGGCATCCAAATGGGTGCCCCTCCTTTCCTGCCACCTCCTCCTCCACAGCCCCACAGCCCTGCCCTGGCCCGGCATGCCCTCTTCCCCCCGCTGCCACCATTTGAGGTGCAAGGAGGGGGGACGAAGGGTGCCCTCCTCCCCCCTGCAGCATCAGCCACGTAGGGCCCATGTCGGAGAGCAGCCCCACTAGCAGTGGCAGCAGCAAGAGCCAGAAGACCCCACCGGCCACAGAGCAGGAGGAGGCCAGGTGAGGCCGGGGGTGGCTTGGGGGGCGGGGCCACCCCCCCATTTTGGAGAAGACGCCGAAGGAGCAGTGGCGTCAGGGGGGCAGCCAGCTGGTGAGCCCACGTCTGCCCCGCAGGCCCGTCGACTGGCCCAGCTTCTTACGGGAGAACGTCGCCTACATCCTGGCCGCCCGCCCCAACAGCGCTGCCCTCCACCTGCAGCCCCCGGCCTAGCGCCCCCCCCCCAAGCGCCATCTTGGGCGCCGCCGACGTGCTGCCACGGCGACCTGCCCTGCCCTGCCCCTCCGTGGGCAGAGCCGACCGCCGATTGGCTGGCGGGGAAGTGGCCGCGCTGCCCTCTCCTCCTGCCTCCACTTCGGATTGGCCGTGAAGAGGATGGATGCCACGCTCTGATTGGCTGAGAGTGGGTGCGGCCCCAGGGTCTCTGATTGGTGGGGGAAGTGGGGAGGGGCAAGGAGCGGCTCCACTGCCCTCGCACCCCATAGGCTCTGCTGTTGGGAGTGCTCCGGTGGCCGGGGATCAGGGACCCCTGGAAACCTCGCCCCACGCACACCAGGCGGGGGAATGCCCTGGAATGCTCAGGGGGAGGACGTGGCTGACCCCCGCTCGGTCTCTTCCACATCCCTGCCCGGCTCCAATAGGGGCCGGAGCCTGGTAGGTCCGTCCTCGCACCTGCAGCTCGTGGATGTGTCTTGGGAGAGTGTTTCCTGGCACGGCTCAACCCTGCCCTGCTGAGGACCAACCGTTTAATGCCAACAGCGACGGTGTGGGAAAGAGCATTGGGAACAGGAAGCGCCAGGAGGGGTGGGAGGGCAAGGTCAGCTGCACAGGAGCGCTTCCCTGTGTCCCTCATCCATCCTCCGTCTCCCCTTACCCCCCAGTCCCGCGGCATGCTCTCTGCCCATTTGGCATTCCTGTCACACTTCAGCCCTGCTCACTCCTGCTTCCTCCCTGGCATGGCAAGTGGACATCCCCACCTCACCGTGGGCATTTTTACTCGGGGTGAGGAGGAGGAGGCAGAGCCCAGAGCCCCCTGGAGTGTCAGCTGCAGGGATGAGGCACTTGCTGGGCAGGGGCGATGCCCAGTGGCCCTAAGGCAGGGGGGCATGCTCAGCCTGCAGGCAGAGGATCAGGGACCCCTGGAAACCTTGCCCCACGCACACCAGGCAGGGGGATGCCCAGGTCCCACAGCAGCTGCCCCCAGCCCCTCCGACCCCTTCCCTGTGGTGCCCTCAGCCTCTGCCTGTCTGGTGTGCCCTGGCTCAGCCGGGGTGCCCCGGGGTGTGCACAGACTGGAGGTGTACCTATAGCAGCCCAGTTGCTCCCTCACCTCCATCACATCAAGGGCACTGTCCCACTCGGCCCCCCGACCCCAGCCAGGGCACAGGTCCTGTCTTCAGGGACTCTCTCCACTGCAAAACCAGGAGGCACGCTGGTGCTACAACACCTTCCTCTACTGCCCTGGTTGCATTTTGCACCAAGCTTGCCTGCCAGGCCAACAGGGATGTTTCAGATGATAGGTCTAAGATGGGGCCGGAGCTGTGGCTGGGGCAAGGAGGTGGCTGGGGATGCGTGGGTTGCAACGCCTGCTCTGTACTGAGAAGCATATATTAAACAGCTGTGTCCAACTAGCTTCCGGCCAGTGTGCTTACAGGGCTTCTGGCTTCTCCTGGGGGATTTCTGGGGACCCTGTTCTGTTTAACACCCTGCCCCGGCCTTGGGTTCCTGTTCCATCAGGCAGGCTTGGCCTTGTGTCCCCAAAGTGTCCTACAGCAGTGATGGGGGAGGCCAGGGGATGCACCCAGGACCCTGCAAACTTGGGATGCCCCATGTCTCACCAGGAGAGCAGGCGGTGGGGAGAGTGCCCAGCTGGCCCCACAACTGCCCCGGCCCCTGCAGCAGGAGGGACACCCATCCACCAGGATGAGGGTGCCCACAGAGGCACTGGAGGCTGCAAAGAGATGGAGGGAGAACACTGGACACTGGGGATGGCTGGATGCTGGGAACAGGCTGTTTGCAGCAATGCTGGGAAACCCAAAATAACCCCATGGAGACACGAAGGGTCCCCAGGAGAAGGTGTTTGGAGAGTAGTCCCAGTGGCTGGAGGGTCCTCCAGTGCTAGCCACATCCATGGAGCACCCAGGGAAAGCTGCGGCTGTTGCTGGTGGCACGTGGTCTGTGGGAACCAGTCTGCTGGCAAAGGGGGTGCGCCTGCCTGGGGGGGCTTTCCTTGTACAGTGCCTGTGCCACAGCTGAGAGGGGAACGGGGCTTGAGAAGTGGATCCAAGAGGGAATTAGGAGGGGGACGTTGCCCTGGCAGCATCCGTAGGGTCTGTGGGGAGACAGCTTGTTGCTAAAAGCTGGACTTGGATATTGCAGCCCATTCCCAGTCAGAGGGGCTGCCATTGCATCCAGACCACAGCGGTGGTGTCCAGCTGGTCCCCTGGAAAGCAGCGAGCGTTTCAGGCCCTGGAAGCTGGATTAGCTGTAAAAGCTCCTGGGAGATGCACCCATCGCAGATGGGCGAGGATAGGCACCCGGAGAAGGAGGAGGTGGTGGTGGTTTGTGTTCCTGAAGCCGGGATGCCGTGGGCGGGCGATGCCGTGGGCTCCCTGTGTGATGGGAAGCCCCAGGGAAGCCCTTGCCTGGGGAGAGGGTGTTAATTGTTGCGTTATTGTGCTGGCTGCCGGAGCTGGAGAGTGAGCTGGGGCAGAGCACAGGTCCTGGGGACCCTGGGGGTGAAGCACCCACTGCCAGCATCCCAAATCCATGCTCTGAGCACCCCGCAGGATCGAAGCAGAACTCCCCCAGACCCTGAGCCAGCCCCACTCTGCACCAGCCCTTCCCTCCACCTGCTCCCTGGGGACAAGGCACAGGCAGCCTCAAGGTCTGGGCAGAAGCAGGACATGGTGGGGGAATGGGTAGGGTGGTGCTGTAGCATCTCTTAGCTGTCACCTGCTCCTCTGAGACTGACCTCAGGGGCAATGCCACCCTGTCCCCAGGAAAGCCTCTGCTGCCTGCAAACTGCCCTCCTAAATGTTGGTGAAAACCTTTTCACCACCTGAATGCTGGTGCAAATCTCTCCCCAAATGCTCGTGCAAACTTCTCACCAAACATTGGTGCAAACCTCTCCCTGAATCCCCCTGAATGCTGGTGCAAACCTACTCCCGACTGCTGGTGCAAATCTCCCCAGCAAAAGTCCCAGAGGCCTCAAACCAGGATGCTCCTGTGGGATTTAAGGCTGGGTCAGGAACGGGCTGTCCAGCCCACCCACTCCCCCAACCCCATGAGGAAGGAAATCCCAGGGGTGGAAAATTCATGCTGTAGTGGTGCAAAATTCATGCTGTAGTGGTGCTGCCCATGCAGCCCATGCCAGGTGCCATGCAGTGGACACTCTGCTCCCTGTGGGGCAGCTCCCTGGGGGAGTTCCCAGCCCCAGGACTCCAGCCCAGCATCACCCAGCCTGGGGCCGGGGGCAGCATCACGGGGTCCTGGGGGGCAGCTCCAGCTCATACATTATGTTTTGCAGCAGGTCAGAGCACCAGCCACCCTTCATCCAGGTGGTCCTGCCATATGCAAGGAGCCCAGAGCATCTCGTGCTGCCTGCCCTACCCAGCTCAGGGTGTCCCCGCTGTCCCATGAGGACCCCAGGTGTCCGGGGGTGGGGGGGATCGGGGCCCCTCTGCAGGGAGGTTGCACCCTCTGCTGGGGTGCACAGCCATTGCACAGGGCTGTCGAACCACCCCAAAAACCTCTGCTTGCAGGGAAGATGGGTGCTTGGTTTTGCATCCCAGGGTGCAGGACAGCACTCTCCTCCAAGCCTGGGCACCTCTGCATGTCCCTAGGGCTCCCCTGGGCTTGGCCAGGTGCCATCAGGTCTGGTGCACCCCAGACGGGAGGTGACTGCAGTGTACCCCACACCAGAGCCAGCCGCCCCTCGGGGATGTGTGTAGCAAACTGTGCTGACACGGGAGGGGACAGAGGTGACCCAGCAGGCTGAGACAATGTCACCATGAGCCACAGCACCCAGCCATCACTAGGGCAAGATGTCAGAGCCTCATCCCATCACTGCCACAGGGCTGGTCAGGGGCCACCAGCAGGAAAAGGGGGTTCTCTGGGCAGTGTGTGACAGTGACAGCAACAGCCACAGCTCCCGGAGGCACTGCCATCCTCGTGGCCCCAACCATCCTTCCCCTCCCAGACCAGAGCAGGAGTGACCATGCAGAGTGGGGACAAGTGTCCCCATTTAGTAACATCCCCTCAGAGGTAAGCAGGGCAAGGAAGGGGTGAAGCCAAGGGGATTTAGGGTGCAGAGCTGGGGCAAGGAGGTTGGGCCACCCAGGAGTGACCCCTACCCCGAGTTAGGGTCCCTAGAGGGACCAGGGCCCTCTGAGGAGACCTCTGGGCAGACTGGGGGGCAAGGGGCCATAAGAAGCCCCCCCCCCCCAAGCAGAGAGGTGGCCACAGGGTGTCATCCCTGCACCACGCCAGGAGCAGGCAATGCCACTTTTGGACTTGCACAACCATCCCTGGCTGCCACGCCAGGGCTGGGGTCACAGGCCAGTGTGATATGAGAGCATCCCACAAGGCTGTCCTGGTGGAGCAGATGGGCTTGCATCACTGCACCAGCCATGCCTCCATCCTCACACAGCCCATCCCTGAGCCCAGCCACCAGCCTCATAAACATCAGAGCACCCAGGGAGGAGGGATGCAGGGACTCACTTCAATCCCCAGATGGCATTTTGTAGGGTGGTTTGTGCCCCCCTTCTCCTCCTGTCCCAAACTTTGCTCTGACCCTAATCTCTGCTCCATGGTTATCTGCCCACAGCAGGTGAGTGATGAGTATATTGGGTTTGCATGGCAAGGTTTTAGTAGCAGGGGGGCTACAGGCGTGGCTTCTGTGAAAAGCTGCTAGAAGCTTCCGCCATGTCTGATAGAGCCAATGCCAGCTGGCTCCAAGACAGACCCACTGCTGGCCAAGGCTGAGCCAATCAGCAACGGTGGTAGCGCCTCTGGGATAACATATTTAAGAAGGGGGAAAAAACTGCTGCGCAACAGTAGCCGGAAGAGAGGAGTGAGAGAAACAACTCTGCAGACACCAAGGTCAGAGAAGGAGGGGGAGGAGGTGCTCCAGGTGCCAGAGCAGAGATTCCCCTGCAGCCTGTGGTGAAGACCATGGTGAGGCAGGCTGTCCCCCTGCAGCCTATAGAGGAGCAGATATCCACCTGCAGCCCATGGAGGTTAATGCTGGAGCAGTCTGTTCCTTGAAGGACTGCGCCCCTTGGAAAGGGCCCATGCTGGAGCAGTTCACGAAGAACTGCAGCCCATGGGAAGGACCCACATTGGAGAAGTTCGTGGAGGACTGTCTCCCATGGGTGGGACCCCACACTGGAGCAGGGGAAGAGAGTGAGGAGGAAGGAGCAGCAGAGACAACATGTGATGAACATCCCCCGTGCCACTCAGGGGGAGGAGATAGAGAATTCAGGACTGAAGTTGAGCTCAGAAAGGAGGGAGGGGTGGGTGGAAGGTGTTTTAAGATTTGGTTTTATTTCTCATTACCCTACTCTGATTTTGATGGGGAAATTCATTTAATTTATTACCAAAGTCAAGCCATGATGGTAATTGGTGAGTAATCTCCCTGTCCTTACCTCAACCCACAAGCCTTTCATTATGTTTTCTCTCCCCTTGTCCTGCTGAGGAGGGGAATGATAGAGCAGCTTGGTGGGCACCTGGCATCCAGCCAAGGTCAATCCACCACACAGGCCATACACCCCACCTCAGGAGCTAGGACTCAATCCAGGCAGCCCCAGGCTCCTGCAGTCTGGGGTGGGCTCCATCCTCTGCAGCACCCAAGAGTCAGCAGACACTGGACCTCAGAGAAGAGGGAGCAGCTCCCTTGGGCCCAGCACCCCTTCCCCACAAGATGCACAGGGAGCTGAAGCCCCCTCCTCTCTGTGTCCCCTGGCAGGAGCCCTGGGCACCCCCTCCTCAGGCAGCGCCACTGCACAGAGACACTGCACCCCCCAAGCAGCCGTGGGGTCCATCTGCACCAGGCACCGCTGCAGGGTAGGATGCTCAGGCAATGGAAATGCAGCCAGGCACCAGGCATGGTGACAGGGGTAGGGACAGCAATGTCCACCAGTGCCTGCTGGGACCGACCTTGGGTCCACAGGGAAGCCTGGAGGGAGCTGTATGGGACCTGAATGGGGAAATGGGGTCCCCTTCCCAGCATCTCCCCTAGCACACTGCCAGGAGCAGCAGGACAAGCTGCCTCAACAGGACACAACCCTGCAGGCACCCCAGCACAGAGGTGGTGTGCTCCTCTCCCAGGAGGATGCATGCGGCCTAGACTGCCCACGGGACCCCACGCAGGGGGCTGTGCACTGCTTTCTGCTGGCAGCCATGCAGCTGGCTCCCACCACCCCCACATTGCCAGCTCAGTGGCCCTGACACAGCACAGGGCTGCCAGACACCACCTCCTGTTCCCAGCACGCTTGCTCCCACTTTCCTCCCCACAGCACAGCCGCGTGCAGGGACACAAGGTGCCTGCACCATGCAAGGGGTGCAGGGGCAGTGCCAGGCATGGCAAGCATCTTGCTCCCTGCAGCAGCTTTGCCATGAGTCATCCTGGCAACCCACACAGCACCTAGGCAGGCCATGCAGGAGCAACGCATTAACACCAGAAGTCCTGGGTGCCTCCCTCCACCTATTGCCCTGGCCTTGCAGTGGGACCGGGAGGTGGCAGAGGGGATGGTGGCCCCAGCCCTGGGCTCCTGTGCACCGTGACTCGCTGTTGCCCCTCTCTGCAAGTGCCTGCACCTCACTGGCCCCTAAGCAGCCACTATCAAGCACCAGCACTGGCATGATAGGGGCCATTGGCTGCCAAATAAGGTGGGGAGGGGAATGGCTTTGGGTATGGTAAAAGGCAGGTCCCGCCTTCCCATTTTGGCTGCACAGATCCAAGCTCTGTGGCTGGCCTCAGAGCAGACACTGATGGTCCCTCCAGGTAGCACAGGCAGGCAGCTGTACAGTGCTGCACACCCCAGCATCCCTTCTTGCACCATGTGTGTGCCTGCATGCCCCAGCATCCCTTCTCCATCTGGGATACACCCCTGGACCTGAAAGTCAGCACACACGGTCCCCTCTGCCTCCCCAAGCCCCCCATGTCAAGGCATGCAATGGGGACACCAGTAACTAGGTATCAGTCCAGGGCTAATCTGTGAGCCCCATGGGCCAAGGTGTACCCTGGCTGGCCAGTGAAGGAGGAAGGCAGCCAGGGTACCTGGAAAGCAGGGATTTGGATCAAAGCCACCCCAGAAAGCCAGCACCACACTTGGCACAGACATAGGCACCCAGCCCACAGAGCCTCGTCTGGGTCATCTGCCAACCCACACAGCATCAACAGGGCCACTCACTCCCTGGGCATCTAGGTTAAGGGGCTCTAGCAGCAATGATGGGAGTAGTAAAGGGGGAGGTACCTCATGTTCAGCACAGGGCACCCTGTGACCCAGCAAAACTATCCGGGGGCTGGAGCAACTGATCTGCAAGGAGCTGCACACAACTATGCCTCACTCAGCTGAGCAATGACTAAGGGAAGGACAGGAGAGCAGTCTACACACCACCAGGCAGAGGAGGAATTATTCAGGCTGGAGCACAGGGGCTAGAAGGAGATGAGCAGAGGGAAGGTGAGGCTGGGTGTGATGTTCTGGCAGTGCTCCCCCTCTCTGGTGGAGGGACACCAGGTACTGGGCTGGGGAGAAACAGCACAAGAGCTGGGGGACTGAGAGCTGCCAGCTCACTGTTGGGGAGAAAATACCTCCAGCCAAGGGGGTGTCCTGCCCTGGGCCCAACCCCACAGCCAGGTACTGGCTCAGAGACCTGCCCTTAGCCAGCATCTCCCATGCATGGAAAAACACCTGGCAGCTGACTGCACAGGGCAGGCCCCTGGGCATGCACAGCCCCATCCCTGCCCTGCCACAACACACAGGCAGTGCGCAGCTGGGTACGTGCAGGAAAAATTTCTGCTCATCTCAGGGCCGTGCCACTCCCACACTGGGGCCAGCCCCATGCCTGTAGATGGGCTGCACCATGCTGCTCCAGGCCTTACCCTGATGGGCACTAGCCTTGCAAGAATTCACCTTGGCACCCACAAGGTGAATTTTTAACAGTGGGGAGAGGAACATGGAAAAATGACCCCGCTGTGTGGCATCTCTCCTGAGCCCCAGCCTGGCACAGAAGCGCTCTCATGTAAGCACCCGGCGCACAACAAAAAACAAAGGCAGGAGGAGGAGATGCTGAGATGCAGCAGCTCAGCATCCTCTGGGGCCAATCCCTTCTCCCAGGAAGGAAGGGAACCTTGCCACATGAGCTGCTCCAGCAGCCAACAGGTACCAAACCTAGCTCCCTGGATCACCTCATGCTTTAGGGGCTGATGGCAGGATGGAGAAGAGCAAGTCAAGTATACAGAACCATGACTCCTACTGATATTTCAGCTGGGCCACCCTGCCTCATTGACCTGCAGGTTGCAACTCTTCTCCCTGCTCTGCAAAGATTTTTGCAGCATAACTGGGGCACAAACATCCCAATCCAGCTGGTACATGAAGTCATGAGAGCCTGCAGCCTGCTCTGCGCATGGGGAGCAGAGCAGAGGAACCTGCATGCCCTCCAGACCTTCCAGCCCAGGAGGATATTTGCAAGGAGAGCACCAAGGGTCTCTGGCTCACTTTAACAGTGCAGAATTGAAACGTGTGTGTTACAGTCAGGGAGTGGGGATGAGCCCCATCAAACATTTATAGACTACGAGAGCAGGACCACAGTCCAGGATGGTGCAGGAAAGGAAATTAAGGAAAGGGATATAACCCAGCACCTGCCACCATGTTTTCATACCTGTGTGTTCAACAGGGCTTGTCAAATAATCCTGGCTTCTTTATTTGATGACTTTATAAATCTGGCTGCTAAAACACCACCACAGACGTACCAGGCTGCTGTCAGGTCATCCTTCCAGCACCCTGAGCACTGAGCAATGCCAGGGGAGCACCACAAGGCTAGCAACCCACCAGGACCCAGCCCTTGGGACCACCACTCATCACACCAGCTCCCACATGCAACACCTCCGTCACCACCTGGTCCCCTCCAAGCTGACCTGGGCAGCACACCATGCCCAGCAGGTCCTTGGGCTGGCAGCAAGGTGGGATTCAGAGGCCACAGCATCACCCTGGCTTCATCTCCCACCTCCTCAAAGCAACCTGACAGCCTCTTCCGACACCCTCAGCATGGCATGGCAACAGCTGTACTGGCACAGCAACATGGCTGCTGGAGGACAGACAAAAATGTCAGGCAGATTCCCCCTCACCCTGGCCATTCCTCTGTTTTCTGGAGCAGCAAAGCTGCCCCATCTCCCCCAGGTACCTCCAACGGGCTGGGCACGATGGGCCCCACCAGCCTCATCTCCTCCTCTTCCCATTGCCCAGCATTGCATGAGATGAGTTGGCAGGTCTCAGCCCAGGTCTTGCAGGTCCTGGCATCCAGGGAGCCACACGCTGGCACACAGATGTCCCTTGCAGGTGCCCTGCATGTGGAGACCCATACCATCCCTTACCACTTCCAGAGTAAACACCTTGTTTAAGGGGCATAAATTTGGGAGACCAAGGAAAATGGTCCCTCTGGTTTTTGGCTGCCAAGTGCTTTTTTCCCCCGCAGCCAGTCCCTCCATCTGCCAGAACAGGCCTGCCGCTTGGGACCAGCCCTCCCTATGACAGGAAGGAAAGGCACTAGCATCCCCAGGCAGAGGGGGAAGTTAGGGCTGCCCTCCTCACCCTGTTTAGCCAGGGGGATGTCACCCTGACAGCAGGCAGGGAGAACAGCTGGAGCATCCCCCTCTGCCAGGGAAGGAGATCCAGTGGGGGCATCAGAAGTTACACAACATTGCGCCAAGCAGACAAGGCAGTGAGAATGGTGGGGGCACGTGCGAGTCCCCAGAGTGAATTCCTTGACATGGCAAACATCCCAAAGCCCCTTTGACACCCACCTGCAAACACAGGCAGGAGCCCACACACCAGCGCATGCCTGCCTCTAAAGGAAAAGCCTCACCAGAGCCAGTGCTGAATTAGTGAATTACCTTGTTCATTCACCCTCTCCAGAAGCTCTGCCTGTACATGCAAACATACACACAGGGAGGCATGTGCAGCAGACACGTGCACACCCTACACCCTCCAGGAATCCCCCCCCAGCCACCTTCTTCACCACCCGTTCCTAAACGCAGTCTGCACCCACACACGTCCCTCCATGGGAGCCCCGCACTCTGTAGGTGGGGAACCCTGGATGGAGCCAATTTTGCATGCAACCCACTTCATGGCATGGTGAGGTGACCCCATACTTGCACCCATGCTCCCTGGGGGAGAAAAAACCCCCTGCCACTTTTTGGTCCCAAATCCAGAGATTCCCATGCAGGAGATGCCCCCTTAGCATGCACATAAGCACTCCCAGCCACATTTGCCCCAACAGCTTAGAGGAGACCCTTCTACAGCGGATGCTGCTGTAGCAAAAACCTCTCACTGCGGCCAGTCAGGTCCCTCCATCCCCAAAAGCTTGAGCAGGACCTGGCAGGGGCCACGCAGGGCACAGCACACATGGCATGGGGGACATGCATGTGCATGGCACGCAATGTGTGAATGCCTAGTACCACATCCACATGGGATGTGCATGGACAGAAACCTCCATTTCTAAGCTGGAAGGTCTGGCCTGGGGTTGTCACCTGGCAAATGCTCCCCCGGACACACAGGCTCACAGCACACACCTGTGTGCAACCCCAGGCAGATGCAACATGTGCCCACACACATGCACACACACCTGGCACACTCCACAGTGCACTGCTCTACAGACCCTATTTGGGGGTTGGGCGCACACAGGGCACACACAGCCATGGCCAGGCAGCAGCAGGGCAGAGCAATGCCTGCAGCCTGCCTGCTCGCTCCCTGGCATGACCCTGCTCTGCCAGTACATCCTTACATAACTCCAGCCGAGTACAGGACGAGCCACCACACCGAACAGGGAGATGGAGCGGATTTAGCTCATTTCTTTTCCTAGAGTAACTTCTTTAAGTCCCACAAGGTACCCGAGGAAACGTCCCATCTCCACGCCCCACCCAGCAGCACCAAGCTGCAGTGCAGCGACAGCAGCCAGCACTGCGAGCGCAGCATCACGCCCCAGCCAGGGCCCCTTTCCCAACCTGGCAGGCAGGTCATGGATCCTGGCATCCAGGATGGTCAGCAGCTGCAGCTCCGGTCACAGGCATCATGGCACATCCCCAGTCCTATTCTCCCTCCCCTTGTACAGAGAGGAAGTGCTGATGTACCTGCGGGCACCCCAGGACCTGTGGGATGGCTCAGTTCCCCCCCTCTAATCGCTGCTGCAGACACATGCTGATGTCTACATTGGCCAGGAAGTGTTTCTTGCAGCTAGGACCGCAGCTCAGAGAGCAGCGTCAGTGCTGGCATCAGCATGACCTAGGGATGCGGGCACCAGACAACACACCTCGAGGAAACAAAAGCATCAGCACCCACAGCCCAGAGCCTGCACCCTGTCCCCACCCATCCCCTGACTGCTCTTCCCATTTGACTTTGAATATTCTTATTTTTCTTCAACCTTATCTAGAATTTGAGACCAGACACAGAGGCTTGTATGTGCCCAGATCACTTTTCCCCCTTCACAAACACTGGTCATTCAATAAAGCATTGCTCAGGCTGGAGCAGTAAAGATGGTGGTTTGCCAAAGAGGAGCCCTGCCACTGTTGCAGCATGCAGCAGCTCAGCCCCTCTCCCCAAGCCCAGCACACTGAATACTCAGATTCTGTTCCCCTCCAGCAGCAGCAATTTCTCCCTCCCACCCCCCACCCTCCTTCAGGCTGTACATTCAGTGCCACTGCCCTTATTGAATGCTGAAGCAAAGGGGTAAATTAGTTTGGGGCTGTATTTTCTTAAGCATTAATTCTTCCAGCCCTTTCTTATGCAGAGACACTGCTGCTCTCCTCATTTGCTCCCTAATTACATAGTGCTGTAACTTTTCCCTCTCTTTGCTCGCTCTCTTCAAACAAATTGGAGGGTGGCATTTGCCAAGTCTCACTTTCACCTTAACCCACTGCCATCCTCAACCAGGCTCAGATGTATTTGCTTTGCGATGGTCCAGCCAAAACAATTGCAAACAGCTTTATCTTGGTGCCTTGCAGCAGCTCTGGGCACCATGTGCCAGGCTGAATCCTCTCTGCCCAGCACCATGGGCAACAGGACATGGCTTTGTGAATTAGAGCCCCAATGCTCCAGATGTGGCCCCACAGCTGGCCAGCTGTGCAGGGCCTCCAGACACCTTCACATCCCCAGCACATCCTAACCCTGACAAGCAATTAGCCCCTCTGGAGCTCCACAAGGCTGCTGGAAAGCATTGGTGGGTGCTGGGGAATAGCTATTCCCCTACCCTGTCCATTGGTCTGGGTTGAGAGGAGAGTTCAGGGCTCGCTCTGCTTTCAGGGTGTCCTCTGAAGTCAGTGTTACAGAGAGGGATGTGGCAAAGACAGATCTGAGCCCAAGTGCTGCCACCAGACCTGTGTGATGCAGGTGATGAGTAAGAGCCCCATTTCATCCTGAGCAAGCACAGGAAGAGCAGGACAGCAGGTCAGTGGGTGCCTTTGAGGTCACCTGGACAAGATCAATCTCCTTTCCCCAAGGAATAGGACAATGCATCCAGCAAAAACCCATGCACACAGCAGCCACCACAGACAGACATCTCTGCCAGGCAGAACCAGAGGAATGTGCCCAGATACCATGGCAATGGGTACCCAGGGAGACCAGATTAAACAGAAAGCTCCAAGGAAACCATGGTGTGATGGATGCACTCCTCCTGTTTGAACTAACTGAACTTTGGTCCAGGCAGATGCTCAGCAAGTAGACCTAACCAAAGTTAATCCTATCATGTGAGGCTTTTGGTGAGAACACAGCACAAACCACAAAACTGGTTTGGCTGGAGACTGGGCTGATAAGCAGCCAAAACTGCATGAACACAGCAGAAAAATCTGACTACGAATCAACCACTTTACACTATAAATATCTGCAGCCATCAGGGTCTGTTGAGCTTTCCCTCCACAGCAGCTGGCTGCACAGTGATCTCCCCTTGAGTAGGGACACCTCTCAAGTTTACCCCTTGAGGCTGAGAGATCCCTTACCTGACACCAGACATCAAGTGACATTTTTTGCATGCATGTAACATTCAAGATACCTATAGCAAGCTTACACAATAATCTTTGTATACCATACTAACTTTAAGCATAATAGATAGTAGAGTATTGACCACCAATCCATTTGTACTTTTGATTATTTTGCATATCTAATTTACTGATTAGAACTCAAACTACTAGATCAGATCTGTCTGAGTGATCTCCAACTTCTGCAACACATGGAAACTCCAAGGATTGCCCTCTGGGCCAGAGACACAAGAAAGCTGCTTGACATGCACATGGTGACTCATAACACACTGCTCTCAGAACCACTGGCCACTTGATACACCCCCCCCCACCATCATGCCCCATCTCCCCACACTCTGCCTCTGAGCAAGAAACAGGCACAGAGGAAAAGCATCCTTGCTCTAGCTGGGGCACCAGATGCTCAGCTGGTCCCTGCCAGCATCCCCTCCCAGTTCAGCCTCAACACTGGCTGGTGTCTCAGGCTCCTNACATCAAGTGACATTTTTTGCATGCATGTAACATTCAAGATACCTATAGCAAGCTTACACAATAATCTTTGTATACCATACTAACTTTAAGCATAATAGATAGTAGAGTATTGACCACCAATCCATTTGTACTTTTGATTATTTTGCATATCTAATTTACTGATTAGAACTCAAACTACTAGATCAGATCTGTCTGAGTGATCTCCAACTTCTGCAACACATGGAAACTCCAAGGATTGCCCTCTGGGCCAGAGACACAAGAAAGCTGCTTGACATGCACATGGTGACTCATAACACACTGCTCTCAGAACCACTGGCCACTTGATACACCCCCCCCCACCATCATGCCCCATCTCCCCACACTCTGCCTCTGAGCAAGAAACAGGCACAGAGGAAAAGCATCCTTGCTCTAGCTGGGGCACCAGATGCTCAGCTGGTCCCTGCCAGCATCCCCTCCCAGTTCAGCCTCAACACTGGCTGGTGTCTCAGGCTCCTGATGAAAAGCTCCAGCCAGGCCTGTTCCCTGCCAGCCAGGTTTTCATGCTGGCAGCAGCTGGCAATGACTTGGAGATCCACAGAGCCACCACGAGACTGGCACAGTGCTATACAGCAGGGCCAAGGGCTGGCAAGCACAAAGTCCCACAAGAATGAGCCGAGACAGCCAGAGCCAGGCAGCCCCAAACATCTCTGCTGCTCAAACCCAGCTCCACAGGCTGCAGAGGGCAGGGGATGCCCTTCAGAAACACAGGTCAGCAAGTCACAGCTCTGCCAGCCACTGGCTCCTCTTTGCATGCTCTCCTGGCCAAGCCCTAAGCATCACCCCAGCTCAAAGACAAGACTGGGGCATGTCAGCATCCTCCAGCACTCCAGAGGGGGTGCTTAGAAATATCTCCCTTCTCTTCTCCTGTACAGGGGATCTTTATGGCTTTACCTACCCACTGTCCATGACCAAGGAGATGGAATACTCGGGAAGCAGCAAAATCAGAGGGATTAGTAGTCATGGGCTATGGGTAGAGAGAGAAGCAATCTGGCACCACTGCAGCACCAGTGGAGTCTTCTGTCCCCAGCATAATATCACCTGCATCCCTCTGAGCACCACATGGCATTGGGCCAGGGCAGTCACAGGGAAGGTGGATTGGGATGCAATGAAGAAGAGGCAAGATCAGAATAAAAGCCAGCCTGTTCTTTCAGAAAACTCTCCTTGCCAGACAACCCTCGGGTCAATTTTTTTTTTTTTTTTTTTTAAGAGGTCACAGATTTAGTAGCATCACAGAGATATTATGCTTCCTACAGCAGTCAACTGGGTACTGCTTTGTGTCCTGATGAACCCATCAGATCTTGCCATCATCAGCTCATTTAGCAAATTAAGGATTAGATGCCAGGCAGATCTGCAAAAGGAAAAGCATCAAACAGACACACTCCAAATAGATGCAGCAGGGTTTGTCTCCAGCCCAGACACTATCCACCTCCAGCTGTAACCCTCAGGGCCAGCATCCTTGTGGGGAAACACCCATGGATGCCCCTGCCTTGAAAAGCAGGGACTCAGGATGCATTTGAAGACCAAAATTCCCCAAGTGACAGGGTGACTGGAGAGACTAGAAGAGCTCAGTGTGCTTGGCACCCAAACACAAACTAGAAATAACTTGGTTAAAATGTAACTTGGAGAACGCCATCCCTAGGAAAAACTATCAAGCACTACAGGACTCCTTTGCTGAGGAGAGCAAAAGCTGGAAGCTGAAACAGAGCCAAGCCAAACTTCAGCACATCCTCCACATGCAGATGGGTCCCCAGGGGCAACCAATGCTATTTGAGCTCCCCAGCACAGCTGGCCTCCCTTCCAGGGGGGCACATGAGGTCACAAACCAGGACACCATCAGGCAACCTGGGACAACTCACTGAGCTCCAGCATCTGCAAGCCAGGGCAGGGACACCACCTCTCCTTTTTCACCTGCTCAGGGGGTTTGCAGAGACTGCTCCCATGAGAGGCTTTCCCAGCCTCACTCTTCCCCCCAAAAACACTGCCCTTTCCTTCCCACTCACTCTTGCCCTCAGGTTTTGGCTACTCCAGCAGAGTCTGAGCACAGGTGGGGGCAGGAGGGGACTGGAGACAACAGACCTCCCACACACTGCTGCCCACTGTCATGCAGAGCTGCTTGCATCTCCCCCACACACCTGATGTGGGCAGCAGGAGAGCCCCAGCACACTCATCCAAGGTGGTTTGCAAAGGTCAGCCCAGGTCTCTGGCAAGGGCCACATGCCAGCACCAGCTGGGAACCACTCAAGAATAGACACAGGAAGGAAAAAAAAAAAAACAACCCAGCTGGCAGCACAGACACTGCCAGGAGGGGAAGCAGCAGGTTAAGACAAGGACATAGCTCATTATGCCACCCCCACAGGTGCAGAGCACCAAGCAGAGCAGCCAGCTCAGCTACTGCCAGCATCACACTAGCAGGGGAGGCAACAGGCAGCATCCTCAGCCCCAACAGGGGGGAGGGAAACACCATCATTAGCACTAACAGCAGCTTCCATCCCCTTCCTCCCACATGCCCTCAGGAGGCCAGGCAGGCTCTGGTGAGACGCAGCACCACAAGGACATGGTAAATGCTGCTGGAACAAGCTCTTCCAGTGTTGTCACTGTCCTTGGAGGTTTTCAAGGCCAGCCTGATTAAAGCCCCAAGCAGCCTGCTCTGACCTCGTGGCTGACGCTGCTTTGAGCATGAGGACTAGAGACCTCCTAGGGACCCTTCCCATCTGGATTATCCCTTGCTCAGAGCTGGGCAGGCCTAAGCCCGCCACATGCTGGGGCTACCAACAAAGACGGGATAACTGGGAGCTGGTGAGAGCCACTTTGGTTCAGTGGTTTCCTCAGGGGACACGCCAGGGGCTGGATGAGCCCTGATGAACAAGGTCCCCATGCCCTCAGGACAGGGCTTGCCTGCACAGACAGCAGGAACTAAAACCCAGACCTGACCTGGAAGGCAACCCCCATCAGCATCTTCTTGGAGATGCATCAACTCAGACCACAGCCAGGACAGCAGCAGGCAGGGAACAGGGCATTAATCCAACAAAAAGCCCTGGGCATGGATTTTTTTTTTTTCTTGCAGCCCTTTCCTCATCCTGCAACTCAGAGTGCTGGAAAAGGCAGGCAGCATCTCCAAGGATGGGAACAGGCAGGAAGAAGAGACAGCAAATGCGTGGGCGCTGCTCTCATTGTGGAGAGGAAAGTACAAACCCCACTGCTGCCAAGCCCAGTGTCCTCAGATGCATCTCCTGAGCTCACCCAGCCACAGTTGCCAGAGACTTCCCCATGCCACATTGAACAGGGGAGTCTGAGCAGAATGGGGGGAGCACCGCAGCAAGGAGCCAGCACTCTCCTGCACACAGGATCACACCCTCACTCCTGCCCCATCTGCTCAGCCACAGGGAGATCCAGCTTGGAGGCGGTGGCGGCAGCAGCAGCCAGGGAAAGGTCTCCTCTGCGGCAGTATGGCACCCACCAGGAACATGCTTTGCAGACAGTATTTGGGTAGGAAGTTGCAGAGCTCGGTGGCCTCATCCACTGTTCCAACCTTCAAACACCAAGTAATGATGCTTTAACAGAAAAGCAGCCCCACTGCTCCAGGCTGCAGTCCCCAACCTCCCCATCCTCTCTGGGACAGAGACCCATGGCCAAGGCCTCAGGAAGAGCTGAAGCTCCAGGGGAGCACACCATGCCCACAATACACTCCTCACTCCTGTAGCCTGGGGATTTCCCACACCAGAAGCACCATCACAGGGCTCACCAACCCTTAGTGGATTTTTCTTTTCAGGAATTTGCTTAATTGCCTTTTGAACCCAGACAAGTTTTTCACATCTTCCCACTATATCCCCACCCAAAGCCACCATTTCCACAGGTTAATCCTAAACTGCTTCAAGAAATGCACTCACACCCTGAGGTGCCACTGCCTCTTCCCACATGTGATGCCCCACACACCCTTTACAGGAAGGGAGCTCGAGCAATCATTCCCTACTTGCATTCCCCCAGCCACACATGATTTTATTATTCCCCATCATGCCTCCCTCAGTCATCTCTTCCCCCAGATAGAAGAGAGCCAGTTTATGTAATTGTTCCTTGTATGGAAACTGCTTCATACCTTTAATTATTCCTGACATCCCTCCCTGCACTTTCCCAGCATGTCTTTAAAATGGTGCCAGATGTGCTGGCAGACAGGCTGTGAAGGAAGAGCAGTTTTGGTTAAGATGCCAGGAAAGGATGGGGAGACCAATGCTGTGACCAAACTACAGAGGAACCGCAAGCCAGGAACCGCTCCAAATGCCCTATTCAAACACTTCCTCCGTAAGGGGAAGCATACAGATGTTACAAAAGCACCCTCTAATCATGACAAATGTGATATTAACAGCCTCAACCATTCACATCACTTCTCAGCTTCATCCATGAGCTGCAGCACCCACAGGACCAGCTGCTTCCCCCCTTGGTCTCCAGGACAGGTCTGCACACAGGATGTTGTCCCAAGACAGATCATTGCTCTGCATCAACATGATACCTTGACAGGGCAAGAAACAGCCTTGGAGATGGGCAGGTTTCCTAGGACAAGAGCAAAGACACTGGGTCCAGACAGCTCCACCAGCCAGGAGCCACTTCACTCCAGGTCTAACCCTGGCCAGGACACCACAGAGATCAAGGAGGCAACTCACATGGCAAAAGCCCAAACACACTTCCCCCTCAGAAGGGGACATGTGATGGGGCTTTGCAGAGGAACAATGCTGAGAGCATGTTTAGCTCAGCTATGCAGCTTCCCTGCTAGCTGGTTACAGCTGTGGGCACTGCTGCTGCAGAGCTAGGTTGCACCAAGGCAAACAGATCAGGAATAGTTTTAAACACAGCCCCTAAGCCTTGCACAGGACCCAGGCTTCAGGGGGACTGATGGCTTTTTCCTGATGAAAAAGGATACCTCTAGGCAAGTCCTCACACCATTCCAGGGCTAAAGTGCCTCAGCCAATACCAAGACAGGGAAGCCGCTGCTGCAGAAAGACCACAAGCCTCAGCACATCAGGTGTTTGATCTGGGTACAGCACTGTCCCTGGGGACCAGATGCTCGGACCACCCCACACAGTGGCTCCACAAGGCTCACTCTTCCTTCCACCCCAGCCAGCCCCACATGAAGTGAGACACTACCTTAGCACAGGCAGGGCCTTCAGGAAGTCCACACTATCCTCCAACCTCACCAGCACAGCCAGGCTGCAGGTGCACACCTCACACCAGGGGAGGAGGCAGCTCAAGTACCTCCCTACTTCCATGGAGAGCTTCACCCTCCAGCACAGCTGCTCCCAGCAAGCTTCTCTTCTGATTTTTCCACCCTGGTATAGGCCAGAAGCCTGCCAAGCACTTCCCAGCCCCAAAACTGTAATAAGTATGCTTCAGTATCACCCAAGCCCTGCCTACAGCCAAGTACCCCCCAGAGCAGCCAGCACTACACCAGGGAGCAGCACCAGACTGCCAGGCCCTACACAGGGCCCTCCCCCAGCAGGTCCCAGGGCCTGCACATCCCAGCCTCAGAGCTGCCCTGTGTCTGGGGGCCCCTGGCCCTCCATGAGCCCCACAGAGATGCTCCCACAGGAGGGGGAACATGCCCCCAAGCCTATTCTGACCCTCTGTAGCCTACAAGACCCCTACCCCATGCAGAGGCAGCCGCATACCCACCCACAACCCCGGTCCTAGGCCCACACCTGGGCGCGAGTGGGAAGGGTTTGGAGCGTAGGGCTCCGATGATGCCATAGCCTTCCAGAAGATTCCCTAGCTGATCCCGCCACTATAAACAGCCAGCTCGGCGCAGTGGGGCCGGCGCCCGACCAATGAGAGCGCCCTGAGGGGGCGGTACTGGCTTGAACTTCCCAATGGGCGGTCGCGGTAGGGAGGCGGGGTGAGCCAATGAGCGCGGCGCGGCGACAGGCATCCTCCCGGCCCAACGGGGCGGGGCTCGCGCGGGCGGGACTCCCCTGACGTGGCGGGGGCGGGGTTGGCTCAGCTCAGCTCAGCTCAGCTCAGCTCAGCTCAGCGAGCGCGCGGCGCCCTGGGACAGCGTGAGCGGTGAGTGCTGGGGGCGGCGGCGGCGGCTCTGCCCCACTGCCCCACTGCCCCACTGCCCCACTGCCCCACTGCGCTGCCCCACGCTGCTGCTACACAGCCTGTTGCCGGCACTGGTGTCCCAGTGGGGACGGGGTCTCAGCCCCTCCGCCCCCTGCGGTGACAGCGTGTCCCAGTGGGGCTGGGGTGGTCAGTCACTCTGCCCTATAGGGTGGTAGGGTGTCGCTATGGGGCTGGGGGGGGTCTGCCCATGGGGTGACAGGGTTTCGCTGTGGGGCTGGGAAGGGGAGGTTAGCCCCTCTGCCCCTTCGTGGGTGGGGAACGGAGACTAGCCCCGTTGCCCCCGTGGGGTGACAGGGCGTCCCTATGGGGCTGAAGGCGGGGGAAGAAGGGGTTGGCGCCTCTGCCCCCGTGGGGTGGCAGAGTTTTCTGGTGGGGCTGAGGGGCAGGGTTAACTGCTCTGCCCTACCTAGTGACAGGGTGTCCCTATGGGTCTGAAGGGGGTGGGAGGAAGGGGTTAATCCCCCTGCCCCATAACAGTAAAAGTGCATCTAAGTGGGGCTGGGAGGAAGGGGTTAAACCTCCCCCTCCATGGGGCTGTAGTACATCCCTATGGGGCTGGAGAGGGTGGTGAGGTGAGGGTTAACCCCTCTCTCCCCTCCCGCTTTGGAGGGAGTAATGTGCTCTGTTGGAGCTGTGTGGTGTGGCCAGGAAGGGGTTGAATATCTTCCCCCCACCCTCCCCGTTGGAGGTACCAGTGTATCCCAGTGGAGCTGAACCGGGTGGTGAGGAAATGAGTAAACCCACACACAGAGGTAACAGTAATGGAGTCGGAGGGGCCAGCAAGGATGGGGTTAACCCCTGTCCCCAGTCGAGGTGCCAGTGTCCCCCAGGAGGGCTGGCGGCGGGGAGGAAAGGGTTAACCCGGTTCCCCCTTGGGGCCGACAGTGCCGTCCCAGTGGGGCTGGAGGGGTGGCCCCA
>VYZW01019892.1:4295-16413 GCA_013401315.1 Balaeniceps rex
AAATAGACTTTAGAACTAGGGAAAAGACTCATGGCTTCTGGACCAAGTTTTTCTAGGCATACTGGAGATCAATATGCACTTAACTGCCCTGTATCCAATGGAATATTAGTACCTATTACAAAACTTGACTTGTGTATCGTAGGTACAAAGGAGAGACTGGAAGAATGAATGAGAAACCTGTGTATGTAAATACATACTTGCAAATACACACACAGATGCTTACTAATATTATAAATGTTATATAATATGCTGGCACTTGTTCAAAACTTTGAGGCATTGGCATTATTTTAATCATTTTTCNAAAGAAACTGCATGTATAATTAAATAGTTGTATTGTATTGTAGAAATAACCATGTAATGACATAGTTAGAAATTCTTGGTTTTTCATGGTAATACCAAGTATAATTACCATGTAATCTGCAGAAAGCAAACAAGGCTGTAATTATTCTGTAATCCAATTTAATTACAGGGTAACAGATTTGTTATTTCTTCCCAATAAAACATACACGCAAAGGAAATAAACTGGTAGAGAAAAGATGTTTTTTCCTTTGAAGAAACTTATTTAATTAAAAAAAAGGTTCACTAGCACTTCTATGTCAAAGGACACAAATTAACCTAGCTGTGGACATTCCTCAGACCAAACCTTGCAGTGCATAATCTGGCATCACTCCACAGGGGTTCTTTACTTTCCTTCCTTTTGGCTGCTAAAGCTGTAACCCTTCCTTTACAGTCAACACCATATATGTGTGTGATTGTATAGGAAGAACTGAGTTAAAAACATAAGAAAAGGAAGTCTTATAAGTATTCCCAAAATAGGCATTGTGTGGGTTTTGGAAGTCTTAGGTTCCCTATGTCACCTGCTGCAGTCATGTGCACCGGCAGAGGATGAGCTGACTGTGTCTGCTTCGTCCTTTGCCCCAACAGCAACCACACGTGCCACTGACTTGGGCTCAGATTATTCCTTTCATTTTTGCAAAGCACCCACTTTCAGCTACTCAGAGTAATTTTGGTTTTCCCAAAGCAAATCCATAACTGAACCAGCTACTTCTACCCAAAAAACCCTGTTAGAGATCAGATCATCCCCTAGACAGCAATTAAATATTTCTGCAAGCTGTACTCGGGGTATGTTGTGACCCCACCCACATTCCCATTTCAGTTCTGTAATTCCAGTCAAGTTAAATCTTCAGATCAAATTTTTTTCATTTTTCTTTTTTGTTCTTTTAATAATAATAATTGTGAAGCATGCCACAGAAATCTGGAATTAAATCAGTGAAAGGCTGTGCTGCATGTACAAAGGGAGAGATGAATGTGGCAGCTTCTATCCATTCCTGCTGCAAGTTTGAATGACTGTCCTCTATAGTCAACAGGTTTATGTCCAGCTTGACACTTCCTAAAGAGCTTGACTATCATATGACAGAAAATATTGTGTCCTTTTATATATGACATAAAGACACTTTTGAAAATGCTCGTTCTGAAAAAAAAAGCTTTGGATCCTGTAAGCTATTTCTACCAACCTGCTTTTGCTCCAAATATTTATTCTAGCCCACCACCACTTTCAGGTCACTTAAAATCCTACCCTTGTGATGACAAGATCAGTTGTCTAAGACAGCAATGCTCCACTGTTCTGGACCGTGTACATTAAGAATATACACAAAGTCAAGACAAAGTCACCAAAAGCCAAATTGTCATCCTGAAGTGCTTTGCTACTCTCTTTCTCTGCTTCAGAATTTTAATTGGAACAACAGCAGAGACATAGTTACCATTTGCCCCAACAGGGACTGAACTCAACACTTGGTCCCAACAGCCCTCGGTCCATAGGTGTAGCCCTACATCCTTTTGTCTACAGTACAATTCTGTACAGTGCCACAGCCTAGCTCCAAACGAGAAGCTGCAAGATTTGACCAGCACCATTAGATCAGAAGGGCGCTAAAGAAAGCTCCAATCTGCTTCCGTTTACCATGCAAGCAAAAACAGTCACAGAATTCAGTGGCCATTGGAGTTATAAATTACTGTATTGCAAACGATCACTTTGCCCTACTCTGTCTGCCTGGGCTGCTCTGATCTCCTTTTCTAACCTTGTACCTCACTAATCCTCAGTGTTCAGTTGTTAATCCTTTTGAGAACCAGATGAAAAGTGGTGCAGTAAAGCAATGTTTGAGGGCATGCAAACAATTATACTTCTGCCCTTAGCAGGTGCTGTTTCTATTTCTGGAAATTGTTTAAAGCTCTTCAAAGTATGAATAGATGGAGAGTACTCTTTCTGCTCTGTTTCCTCATACACAGCACCTTCTTAATGAACAATACATTCTGCACTAAAGGAGTCCTGGGGGTCAGGTTTTCACTTAGAAAATTTGGGCACTCGTCATTAGATATTAAATAAAAGCTCAAGACATTTCTTCTATTTTGATGCAAATATCATTTTGAATGTGCATAGTGTTCATTTTTAGAGCATGAAACATACACACCACTTGAATGAATTGGGACAATAGACTTCTCTCTCCTAGAATATAAGTGTGAATTTCTGGGGAGGGGGATAGGAAGAAGCAAATTTCAAGGGTCACACACTCCTGTAGTACTTTTTTCCTATCTGCCTCCTGAGACAAGTTTAGAAGATTAAAATAAGGAAAGGCTATTACATAGCAGTAGTTCTAAAAAGGAAATACTTATACCAACATGCCCACGGAGAAGCGGCTTAGACAGTCTGCCAGATGTACACAGGCTTCTGCCCCATGTTTTGAATTTATGGCTATTCATTTTTAATAAAGTACCTCAGCCTGGATGTGCAGAGCTGATATTTTTTCCCTTGGTCACACTGTTGTAAAGGTTGCAAGTGGGAAACCACATTGGTGTAGGACTGGTGGCAAGATACATTCCTGCTTTAAGACCACAAGTCCTCTGGTGAATGGCTTGGCAGGGTGGAGAAGGAGTCTCTGCTTTTTGCGTGTTGCCTTTTGCATGTTTCTTCTTCTCTTTTCTCTTAAGAGAATGAAGCTTATGCAATCATAAGCAGGCAATGTCAGCCAAATTTGACAAAAGGGTAGGTATTGAGTCTCTACAAATTTCTACAACTTCTATTCTATTCAATTCTAAATATAGCAGCTGAGAAGGGTGAGAGATTGTATTAGTGCCCCTATGGAAGGTAAGACTACAGCTTGCTATGGGAGAAGCCATATGGGTAAGAGACATTATGAGTACCAGGGCTAGAAAACCATCAAATAAGTCTCACATCAGCGAGTACAACTGCAGTGCACAAGTCCATAGGGAAGCGGGTTTCATTGATTCCACTTGCACCACAACTTCTTGATCCCTGCTACAGCTCAGGTTTTAGTCTCACACAACAATCTGTGAAAAAAGCCTCTTGGCATTATCAGAGCAAAGCTGCATACAAACAGGTGCGCTGAAACCACTATCAAATAACACAAAAAGGGCATCATAGTTACAAAATCAAGCTCTAAAAATGTTGGGAATTACAGTTGATTCAGCATGTGCACATACATGGACTGTAACAATATCAGTACGCAGGGTCTGGCTTCATTTTGATTCAATCAATCTTTTTACTTCCTTATTTGATATAGCCCCACACTAATGTTGTCTACCCATCCAGTAAAGAATTGTTTTTTTCTTTCCACTCTGTTTCTGTGTTTCTGTCTAGAGTAACAGGTAGCTTCACAAACATGCAGCCCATTGCACTTCGTAGCACTCTGCAGAACAGATTTTATTATCCTCATTTTACAGCTGCGGATCAGAGGCACAGAGCAGCTAGGACCATAACTGTCAAAAAGTGTCCACTAATCCCAGATATCTGAAATCAGTTTGTTTGGGGTTTTTTTTGTTCTTGGGTTTTCTTTTTGAGTATCTGGCAGTTATAACACTTTTTACATTCAAATCATAACTCAAGTTGACTCTGTTACAGCTGTAAGAACTCAACATCTCTTTAAATTTGGCCACAGATGAACTGCACTGGGCACCCAGAAAATAAGAAACTCATCCTAAAGGCCCAGCTGTGCTGAGACGGAGGACCTGCCCAGTTTTACAGGGCAGACAGCGTGAGACAGCAGCAGGGATGGAATCCAGTTTCCTTAATCACAGGATGTGGCTTCTCCTACTATTGCCCCATTGCCTCTGTCATATGCCTTCCAGCATTGGAAAAAATGGTGTGAGGTTCTGCACCCAGAAGAGCTTCATTGATTGCACAGTACTAACTCACTCCCCGGGCACTATCTGCTCAGTACACTGAATAAAGCAAGGTTCTGGTGATGGATGGAGAAAATTTCCTAGTCTGAAATATCTTGACAATGGTATCACTATTCAGATGAGTGAAACTGCATATTACTGCAATGGAGTATTCCTTACTGCATGTATGTATTCCTTAAGGATGCTAAGTCTTCTTTGCTTTGCCACTGAAAATGAATATTCAGGCTTAGAATGAAATAACGATTTTTAAACTCTGTGCAAGAAACCCCAAAAATCTTGTGATGACAGGAGCACTCAATTAGCACTCTGCTAATTGAGTAATTTGGACTAGTGAGCTCTGGAAGAATGGTATTCCACTGTACAGTACGTGCTCATGTAATTAAAGACTTGGTAATGCGTACAGCCCTATTAATACCATATAAGCACAACATGCCAAAGCCTTTACTTTTCAATATTAACATTCCCTTTTTTCAATATACTTTCTGGATGGAATTCAGAATTAAAAAATAAAATTATCTTCTCCTTCATGCAAAACCACATTGACTTCACCCAAGGTCAGCAGGAGGATTCAGACAATAGATATTTTATTATTTCTCTTAAACTGTTGACAGCTGGGGACTTAAAAAACCTCCTAAAGCCATTGAGCAGTCATTGGTCAGCCAAGGCAAGCACTGATCTCTGCAGAAAAAGTAAAATATGGAAGATTGGGTGCTCATTTCTTTGGTCATCTAGAATGAAACCTTGCTGTGGATACAAGGAAGACTGGTAGAATATCGTTAAGGTTCACTGAACTCAGTGCTTAGCATGTGCTAATGTGCTTTCATGAATGAACTTCTGAGTAGCAGTATTATACTGAAACTACTGCTTGAAGTATGCCTCAACCTGACTAAAAGTCATAACTTTCTGAACTTCTTGTTCCCTAAATGTCATCATTTCCTTCTTAATTTAAAAACAACTCATCGAGTCTTACTTATAGGGATGAAATCAAGTTTGCTGATGATACCAAACTGGGAGGTGCTGTTGAGTCTCTTGAGGGACAGGAGGCCTTGCAGAGGAATCTAGATAAATTGGAGCACTACGCAATGATTAATGGGATGAAATTCAACAAGTCTAAATGTTGGATTCGGCACCTAGGATGGAGTAATGCCGGGCACAAGTATAAATTGGGAGAGGAGTGGCTGGAGAGCAGCCCTGCAGAAAGGGATCTGGGGGTGCTGGTCAACAGCAGGCTCAACAGGAGTCAGCAGCGTGCCCTGGCAGCCAACAGGGCAAACCGCATCCTGGGGTGCATCAAACACAGCATAACCAGCCGGTCCAAAGAGACAATTATCCCTCTGTATTCAGTGTTGATGCAGCCTCACCTGGAGTACTGTGTGCAGTTCTGGGCCCCACAATTTAAGAAGGATGTGAAGGTCCTTGAATACACCCAGAGGAGGGCAACGAATCTGGTGAAAGGGCTGGAAGGAATGTCCTGTGAAGAGTGGCTGAGGACACTGGCTTTGTCTACTTTGGAGAAAAGGAGGCTGAGGGGTGACCTCATTGCTCTCTACAGCTTCCTGAGGAGGGGAAGTAGAGAGGGAGGTGCTGATCTCTTCTCCCTGGTGTCCAGTGACAGGGTGTATGGAAATGGTTCAAAGCTGCACCAGGGGAGGTTTAGACTGGACATGAGGAAGCATTTCTTTACCGAGAGGGTGGTCAAATAATGGAACAGGCTTCCTACAGAGGTAGTTGATGCCCTAAGCCTGTCAGTGTTTAAGAGGCATTTGGAAAATGACCTTAATAATATGCTTTAACTTTTGGTCAGCCCTGAAGTGGTCAGGCAGTTGGACTAGATGATTGTTGTAGGTCCCTTCCAACTGAAACAGTCTATTCGATTCGATTCGATTCGATTCGATTCTAATATTCTGACCAAAACTGAGTTTCTAATAAAATAGCCACATGAGTTTTGCTGTTGTGTTGCTCCTTGGAGACCTGTTTTTTATTTTCATTGAGGAATTCTGTACAGAAGCTAAGTTAAAGATGCATTTTGGATTCAGTGGAGTCTTAATTCAAATGGCATTCTCATGTGCGTAACCTTTCATTTTTTGAACATTCGTGCTCATTGTGTGAGAGCATATGCACACTGCTGTGGGGAGAAAGCAAGAGAAAAATCGGTTCGATACCCTTAAACTCTTCTGAATCTAAACATAATGTTAAAATACACTTCTATGTTATTTAGATATAGCACTTGTCCAGACTTTCAGGAGAAGGAATAAGGAAAGGGAGGATAAAAGATGTGAATAGAAGGGTGTAGAAAAAAAACCCAAACAACCAAAAGCAAACAACTGACTGCAACTGGCTCCNACCAGCCTCAACGGAAGTCAGCAGCGTGCCCTGGCAGCCAACAGGGCAAACCGCATCCTGGGGTGCATCAAACACAGCATAACCAGCCGGTCCAAAGAGACAATTATCCCTCTGTATTCAGTGTTGATGCAGCCTCACCTGGAGTACTGTGTGCAGTTCTGGGCCCCACAATTTAAGAAGGATGTGAAGGTCCTTGAATACACCCAGAGGAGGGCAACGAATCTGGTGAAAGGGCTGGAAGGAATGTCCTGTGAAGAGTGGCTGAGGACACTGGCTTTGTCTACTTTGGAGAAAAGGAGGCTGAGGGGTGACCTCATTGCTCTCTACAGCTTCCTGAGGAGGGGAAGTAGAGAGGGAGGTGCTGATCTCTTCTCCCTGGTGTCCAGTGACAGGGTGTATGGAAATGGTTCAAAGCTGCACCAGGGGAGGTTTAGACTGGACATGAGGAAGCATTTCTTTACCGAGAGGGTGGTCAAATAATGGAACAGGCTTCCTACAGAGGTAGTTGATGCCCTAAGCCTGTCAGTGTTTAAGAGGCATTTGGAAAATGACCTTAATAATATGCTTTAACTTTTGGTCAGCCCTGAAGTGGTCAGGCAGTTGGACTAGATGATTGTTGTAGGTCCCTTCCAACTGAAACAGTCTATTCGATTCGATTCGATTCGATTCGATTCTAATATTCTGACCAAAACTGAGTTTCTAATAAAATAGCCACATGAGTTTTGCTGTTGTGTTGCTCCTTGGAGACCTGTTTTTTATTTTCATTGAGGAATTCTGTACAGAAGCTAAGTTAAAGATGCATTTTGGATTCAGTGGAGTCTTAATTCAAATGGCATTCTCATGTGCGTAACCTTTCATTTTTTGAACATTCGTGCTCATTGTGTGAGAGCATATGCACACTGCTGTGGGGAGAAAGCAAGAGAAAAATCGGTTCGATACCCTTAAACTCTTCTGAATCTAAACATAATGTTAAAATACACTTCTATGTTATTTAGATATAGCACTTGTCCAGACTTTCAGGAGAAGGAATAAGGAAAGGGAGGATAAAAGATGTGAATAGAAGGGTGTAGAAAAAAAACCCAAACAACCAAAAGCAAACAACTGACTGCAACTGGCTCCTTCAGAGCCATTCTAATCTTTTATGTCAATGCATACTAGTAGAGATCCTTAATTGATGGATTATTGACACCACAGGAGGTAACGGCTCCTTTGGAGTTGTTACACTCAGTGCTGTTAGTGTCTATTTAAGGAGCTTTAATCTGCCAATTATTGGCATGACAGAAAGTAATGGCTCCTTGGAAACCATTATGTTGTATTGTGTCAGGGCAAGTTTTCCTGCCTACCCAAAGTGATACTCTGTGCAATTCCATGCTTTAATGATAAGAGTGCTGCAGATAATACTAAGAAATACTGCAAGACTGCAGCACCATAACTCCAAAATCAATACTATAGGCAGCAAAATATCCACCAATGGATTGTAATAATTCATGCTCTGTACAGTTCCATCTGCCTGTATAATGAAAACAAAATAATACCACCAAAGGAAAGGTCAGCATGTATTAAGTTCATATCAAGCATAGAATCTGTAAAAAAATCTCAGTCTAACAGTTCCTGTGTTCGAGATGTAAGTGCTTCATCCCCAAAGCTCCTGAACAAGCACAGTGGTGCTTAAAATGCCCAGCACTTCTCAGAATGAGATAAGGAGTAGCTGGTTACCAACATCATGGTATGTTGAGCAAGTGCCTGTGATTGAGACTTAGATGCAGATAATTATCTTCAACATCACTTCTCTGATGACAGTGCCAGCATTCAGGTAGAAGGCCAAGCACACACTTAGGGAGCTCTTTCAGCATAGCTATTCTGGTACCTCCACACCATATTGTTGTTTTGCCAGTACAGCTGTGGATATTTTTTGGTCAGGATATTTTGCCAGCATGTTTATATTGGTCATAAACTGCACATCGCAAAGCCCTTAACCAACCTGATGAAGATCTGTGCATCTGCAGTGCAGTCCCACCTTCTCTTCTCAAGCCTTGCATTCCCATCTTCTCCCTTGTGACAGCATTAGTGATCACACATTTGGCTGTGAGCAAAAAATCACTGGTTTGGGGGGGGGGTGTTAAGATTTCTTTTGAGCTGGATCAGCTCACTGATCCAGCTGACTGCACAGCTGTCCCCTGTTAAAGCTAACAGAGAGAAGGAGAGGGTGCACACAGCAGGACCCTGGGCTTTCTTTGGCTTAAAGTGCTTCATAAACCACACTCTTTGAATGGTATGGGAGTGACATCTCATCCAGCATAAAGATCACTGGTACAAAGTCATCAGAAATGACAGCTTTGGCCTAACAGAGAAAGTCTATCCAGGCTTGGTGTTTCACATCATTCAGTCACAAAATGTTTTGATCCAGTACTAGAAAGCAAATTTATTATATCATTGAACTATGGCCTCAGTCTGTACCCCAAAGTACTTCCAGTTTGAAAAGGCAAGCAAAAAAAGGCTAGAAGAAAGGATGTATTATCTACCCACTTTCAGTGGAAGATGTAAGGTCAAGTGACCTGACCAAGACTGCACGTCAAGTCTATGGCTGAGTGGGGAATTTAATGTGGATTTTCCAAATCTCACTTTGATGTCTTAACCGTAAAACCACCCTTCCTTGCTCTTATGCATATCCTTTTCATTCCAGAGACAGCAAACTATAAGGCAGGAGTTTTCAAAAAAGCCTTATCCTTTTGAAGTACCACAAAACATGTTTGAAAATCTGACCTTTCTGCAAATGCTTAAGTGAAAAGTGAAAAATCCAGCTCGATTTACATATGCCATGCATTTGGAAAATCAACACAGAATAGCTGCTTTATTGCTTCACTGCTTAGGTAAAACTTTGAAGACAACCAAAATTTGCGAAGTCATAGAGCAAAGACATAAGCAAAGTACTGAGTATTCTGCTCTCTTCCATTTCTAATTGTCAAATATGGTTAAAAAGAAGATTCAATACCTAGTATCTGACTATTACAGAAGTGGTAGAGTTTTTTGGGTTTCAAAGTATTGGCATTTCTTTTTGTAAATTGAGGAAAATTAAGCATAATTGTGATATAAAATTTCCTTTTCTGATACAATTATCTACTGGCAAAACTATCACTTTGTACACAATAAGGTTATTCTAATGAATCTATTCAATCTGATCTTCATAATCATGGTATCTCCAAGGTAGAAAATTAATTGGATGAAGTTAAATATCCCCTTTTCATGTCAACAAAATTGGTTTTTCTGGGGATTAAAGGATTAACGTGGTGTTAAGTCCCTAAAGAGGTTAAAACACTTTATTATTCATTACAAAACACAAAGATTGGACTGTTATTTTGTTCTTATGTCACTGTTTGTCATTTCATTGAAATAAGAAAAACAGAACAGGAAAACTTTAATGATTAAAAAATACCCCTAATGCATAATTTTAAAAAGGGTGTTGAAATTAGTAAACTTTTTGTCTATCACAAATTACTGATCTTTTTAAGCAACAAGTATCTGCAGTTTTTGGAATATATTAAATGTATCTATAGATGAGGAACAGGAGATAATACAGAGTGGAGCTGCAGTTCTGCATTGATATGTTAGAATTTCAGATAACTCCGTAAGTATTACCAAATTAATCTTTTCTTTTAGTTATCTTTCTTAAAGTTATAGAATGAAGAAAATGGTCCATTACCTCTGTGTTCAGAAGAAATTCTTGCTGAGGGGAAGGCTCTTTAAGTAGAAGAATTAATCCTCACAAAACACTTCCCTCATCACTCTGGGACTGATCTAATACCCAATTAAAGTCAGTGAAAGTCTTTCCAGTACCTTCAGTGAGCAATGGATCAAGTCATAAGAACTGTGCTTGGTCAACATCATTAAAACTTACATTTTTTTAATCTGTTACAGCAGCAAAACTTTGCACTAAGATGTTCTTTTGCTTGACATCCTGTATTAAATTTAAATAGATAAAATACAGCTTATGTTAACAGCTTCTTCTGCTAAGTCCTTTTGCCACTCCTACTCTGGCCAAATCAATGCAGTAAACAGCTCACAGTTTAACGGTGCCAAAAGTAGGATCAGTATATGGATTTCCTGGTGGAATCCAACGATGTAATCCTAAAGCCTATGAAAAGCCAAGGGCATAAATGGGTATGTGATTTTAAAACATCTAGATTAATGGTGGCCTCTCACAACCTTCTGCGGAAGTCAGTGGGCTAGACATCTCTAAAGAAAGACAGATTTATATTTTCTAAGCACCCCTAATGCATGAATAGATTCACCAGATAAAAAAACCCTGCCCCTTTCACTAACCTCACCCTTAAAACAAAGTTCAGACCCGATATTTCCACCAGCTTAAGACAAGTCATGAAAGACATATGCAATGTGGTAGCTACTTCACAAAAACTTCACTGAGACAAGAGAAGTGTCACTTGTGACACTAGCTAGCAGCATCTGGAAGACTTATCTCAGATCATCTGTCAGCCAGTAATCAACACTTCATTTGTATGGAGCACTGAGAGAAAGTGCATGCATGTAGGCATGCCTGCTGAAACACATCACATAGCTAACTCTAGTCTTCTTATTTGTTCTTAACTGGAGAAGGTCCTTGGACACGGAGGAACGTCCACATGGGAAAAGTATAAAAAAACTGATTGGGTTGATTTTTGTTATCTGTTGCACTGAGGGTTTGGCTCAATATTACTCTACTAACAAGACACAGTGCTGGAATCCTTGGCACCAATAGGCCATTCTTGGAGGAAAAATGACTTACAGCAGTACTTTAGCTTCTGTGAATTCAACCCAACTTTTAATCTGTCCTGCATAAGACACAGACCATGAACCCCACAATGCTTTACTGCGTACAGCATAGACCCAGCCAAGGTGTAAGTTCAAGCCAAAATACAGCAAAAGCCAGTTGCATAAGGGGTATTTTAGAGAGCAATCAATACTAACCATAGGGAGAGCAAAAAACAATTCAGGGGCACAGGGCGGGGAAAAAGAAAATGTTTTCAAACAAGATTTGAAGAGAAATGGAGAGTCAGGGAGGTGGAGATGTAGGAATGTTGTTCCAGATGGCAGGAGCTGCAGAGAAGCACACCCACGCATATCATCACAGGGCAGTGGGAGGCAAATACATGGGCATTTAAAGGGTGCCTAAGCACCATGTATCATATTGAAACAGATTGTCTCCGGCAGTCTGAGTGCAGAGATACTCATCTGCTTGCTCAGAGATGCTCAGTGCCTAGCTGAACACCACATGGTTATATCTCCATCACTGTTTTGGATACAAAAGCATACGCCAAGGCTATGCTTTCCTCCCAGATCTTGCTGCTGGCTGTGAAACTGTCCCAGTCCCATTTCCTCAGCTGATGCCACTCTGATAAGAGCAGTAAATTCCTCTAACTCCCAGTTCTCAAGCTCTTCTCTAACCTCAGTGTCCAATTCAGCCAGCCTCATCTTGCCATCTCTTCTACAAAGGTTTTAATTCAGGCTTCAGCTAGTGAAAAAGGAATGCCAAAGTACAAATAATTGAGAAATGGAAAAAAAGTGCCAAAATATCACAAGAAAGCTG
>VYZW01019895.1:0-11853 GCA_013401315.1 Balaeniceps rex
AACCCAAAGCATTCTATGATTCTATGATTCTACGATTCAGTATAGTGGAAATGGTGGATGGACAGAAAAACTGACAGCAGAAGTCAGGGGTGGCTGTAAAGGAGGTAGACAGCAGTGCAAGAAATTAAACAGTAAAGCAAGAACTTGCAGGAGGGGAGATACAGGAGAAGTGGGAGATGAGGCTGGATTCTGTCATGCTGTTCCCCAGTGACACCCTTCTGCACTCTTTAAATGCTGGCATCTGATTTACACTGACATGTGAACGGTGCTCTCTTTAATGGCAGCTCCAAGTTTACAGACCCGGCGGTACTCTTCCATGGCAAGGATCCACTCAATGACAATAGAAGCTCCTATCACAAAGGTGAGCACTGCCTTTTCCACAAACTCAGAGTGTGGAGTTGCTCTCACAGGGAAGTATGTAGTTTCTGGCAGGACAGTCAGGGGTTTCCTGCACCTTGTATTTAACAGAATAATTTAAATCTTTTTTTTTTTTCTTACCACTTTCTGCATCTTATCATCTCATTCCAAATCCTAGTCATAAGGAAGAATATTAAAAAGGGGAAAAGGGTGTCCTTGCTAGATGCACTGCTTGTGGCAGAAAGGGGACCCTCCTCTGTTGGGCCTGTGCATGTGTAGGAAAACATGTGATTCCAGTCCCACCTTTGCTTTTACCATTGATATTTATAAGAAAGCATGCAGAGAAGGGAGTACCTACACCATATTCTGTCCCCCACTTTCCTGCAGTCTCTTCTTCACTATCTGTGTTATACAAACTCTGCTGTCGCAAACCAGCTGCACAATTATTTGTCCCACAAACCAGGATGCATGCCATCTCCCGCCCTCAAACCATTTTTCCCTCTCTCCCCATCTTTTCCTGGCATCAAGCCCTTTACTTCGCAGCAACACCGTGCCTGTTAGAGCAGCTGACTCCTTTCCTTTTCCTTCTCCCCAAGCATACCCGCAGGGAGGGCTGTAGTGCACCCACAGCAGCTTGCGATTGCTGCGAAGACAGCACTGGGGCTTTCTCCCTCTAAGCCTTGGCAGTGCCAGGAGCCCTCCTTTGGTGCTGCTGTGTCATTGCTGTGTTCCCAGATTGCGGCTGAGACACAAGGTAGGAGGCAAAGAAGAGCCATCCTCTTCTCCCGCAACCACAGCCCAGCTGTTGCTGCTCTCTGCCTCTCATTTTCACATTGAGAAAATTAAGGTTTTACATCCAATATCAGGATACCTGCATCACATCCAGGAGTTTGTTTGTTTGCTTTTTTCCTCTGGGGACTGAATGATTGCTTCTGAGCAGCCCTGGCTATGCTGAAGGACTGGGACATGGCTAGATTTTGGTCTACCCACCTGCAACTATTTCAGATATTTCACACCCTTCTGCTTTCACTTCCCAGGATTTTACCAGTTACAAATAGCAGATGGATACCAGGGAATCAGAGCCCAAATTTATATTTTCAGAGTTCTACTTAAAGGGTTGGGGGGGATTACATAGTACTTGCCAAATGGGAAGTAGCATAATCAAGCCAACAATAAAGATTTTGTAATAAGAAAAGAAAAAAGTGCCATTCACTCTTACTCACTCGCCTCCTTAATCTGCTTTCAGGTTATTAACATAATTAATGCTGCCCAGGAAAACAGCCCCATCACAGTAGCAGAGGCCTTGGACAGAGTTCTGGAAATCCTCCGGACAACAGAACTTTACTCCCCTCAGCTAGGTACCAAAGATGAAGATCCTCACACAAGTGATCTTGTTGGAGGTCTGATGACTGTGAGTAAAATTACTAAAGATGAAATTACTTCTACCAGTGCCCTATATCACAGTTCAGTGCTCTGCTGTGCTGAAATTTCACAAGCAATAGGAAGGGACTCATAATTCATCACCGTTTCACTTAAGTATTTTGGCTTCTCTACTAACAGTTGGCACCAAGACGTAGTAAGATATGGCCACGTCTCAGTCCATTGAGTGCATTCATCCTCATGCATAAGTGAACACGGTTGCCACTAGAAACTATATTATCCAACCTGATTTGTCTCAAGGAAATACTTTTTAGAAACCCTAGAAGCTTAGATGGGATTAGAGGGATTGCTGGTCCAGTGTGAGAGTCAGGTTACTTTAATCAGGTTCTGACTTTGATTCTGTAACAGCAGCAACACTGTATGCCAGAGACTTACCGCCTAGGTTTCATCATGGTTTACCTCATTTTTTAACTTAGACTGAGCTAATCCTTGTCAAAATAATATAAAGAAAAAGAAAAATAAATGATAGCAGTTAATTTGAATGATTAAATCCTTCAGGTGCCAATGAAAGGGTGAAGGAGAGCAATACACTGTATAGTTAATAATACCATTTCTGGAGATCTCATATTAGTGTTCCTTGGATCCTTTCATGTCTGTTTTGAAAGACCTTAAAACAAGGATGGTTCTTCTGGTGCTACAATAGGAGCACCACCACTTTTAGTACCCAGGAATAGTACCTAAAGAGAAAGTGCATGTAGTGTTTTTGCGTGGATACTCTGCCTAAAACTTACGATAAACTTGCTTTTTCAGGATGGTTTGAGAAGACTGTCAGGAAATGAGTATGTGTTTTCTAAGAGTAAGCCACCATTTTAAACTTCCCTTTGCACATGTGACTTCTTTTGTAGATGCTAGTGACATAGAGCTCCAAGCTAACTTGCAGTGGGATGTGTGTCTTTGGAAATGGTTGCCTAAGTGACTGCAGAACAAGTGCTAGACTGCCTCTGTTTTGGAGTTGAAGCAGGTTCAAATAATTAAAATAATACATTTCAAAACGTAGAAAATCAGACTAGGAAAAAGCTAAATTGTCATTCAAAGAAATGTTCACTGATCTTTTTGGTTTATGTCCAAATCATCTGTAATAATATAAGCCATATATATTATAGGCTTTTACAGACTTTTTCATGTAAGGAGAAGAGTTGTTCTTCTTGAAGAAGAGTTGTTTTCTAAATGGAATTCTGCATGGTGGGGGAAAAAATAATCCAGAAATGTTGTAATTCCCAAATTCCATTTCAACAGATATGAACCTGAGCCATAGCCACCTTTCAGTGCCAAACACCATCAGTGATGTTCCACCCTGTATCGCACAGCTCCTGGATAATGAGGGGAGCTGGGACTTCAATATTTTTGAGTTGGAGGCTGTTACAAATAAAAGGTACTGGACTCCTTTCCCTGGGTGCCCACAAAAAGGTTGTTAAGGAGCTGTAGCAGAAAGCGCTTTACTCTGGAAAAACTGAAGCAAGACACAGCAAATCTGTGAGAGCTGTCTTCGTGTGTGTGTGTGTGCGTGTGTGTGTTGATACCACTTGTCCCATTTGACAAGCCAGGCACACACCATGGTCGAGATGCATGCACAGGCCATGGAAAGCCCTGTGCAGACTGTTGTCTTCCCTGACAGCATCTACAGTGCCCAAGGATTGTTTCCCGTTCAACTTTTACCTTGCTGGACTCCCACTCACTCTGCCCAGGTGACACTGTTTGGCACAGTCCAGCGTTGTTACGTGCTGGATGTCCACAGACGCCCCTTTTTCTTGCTGATGTGCAAATGGTCATGCTGGAAAAAGGAAGCTTCTCCCCTCCCTCACCTAAATCACCCTATGATTTAGGATGCTCTGAGGCAACTGTGGCTTTTGATTATAGGAATAAAAAACGGGGATGGAGGATAAACCAGTGACAGAATCAAGAGCCTGGGATTTTAAAGCTTAGAATGAAAGAAGACACCAGGAGTTTTGAGGTCATGCAGACCACAAAAATAAATGTCATCCACAGAGGAAAGTGATTTTCATTCCAAGATGCAAAGAACTGGAGAGACTACCAGGTCTTTTGTACTCTGATTGAAGAAAATGGCCATTTTTGGAATCTGCATTTGCCCGGTTTTAATTTGCAGATGTTGGCTTTTGGTTATGCCCTTCTCAGCTCAGGAGCCCTGTAGATTGTCTTGCAGGAGTGAAAAATGTGACTGATAGATAGGACCCTGTCACAGGCAACACGGAGTAAATGACAACCCAGAGTGGATTTGGATTTAAGAACCAACGAGATTAGAGATTTTACCCTACTGCCTGTTTCATACACAGGCTCATCCCTGTCCTCCACAGCGTTACATTCACCTGACCTCAAATTCCCTCTGGGAGATCACTGCTGGTAGGATTCAGGACATGCCACTTCTGTTCAGTCCAGCCCATACCACTTGAAGCAAGAAAGTAGCAGGCTTCTGCTTGAGAGCTCAAAAGTTCCATTTTAGACATTAACAGGCACACACACAGCGTTATCCGCTGCCTGTTAGCATTTGGAATTCAAGGCAGGGGAGGTGAGGGAAGAAGGGGTGGGCATTTACCAATGGCAGACTCCTGCCTCAGCTCTAAAAAGTGATCCAGTCCTCCTAAAGCCAGAAGAGTTCCCATGAAATAGTAATCTGATGCTAAGAGCTGCTCTGAGAAGCATCAATATACTTTGCATATTGCCAACTTAAATAGTCCAGAAGTAGAAATCTGGACCCCCTGAAGTCACAGGATTATTATATGAAAGAGTAAACATTTGACTTTTTTTGTCTTAGGGTTTCTTAGCCTTTGGGAGATGTCCATGTCATGTTCAAAGCCTGCTTTTTCTCCTCAGAAAAAAATGTATTTTTGATTGGTTGATAGATACTAAAAACACAAAAGACCTGAGCTTTTCAGAATTTTTTCTGAAGCCACAAGAATTGGTGAAACTCTAGTGGAACTGCACCATTTCTACAAAACATATTCAAATAATGTCTGAAAGGGTGGTAGATGTAATAATTTGTAACCTTGGACAGGCTTATGAGAGGTAATATATGTGCTCTGATATAATATAAATGCTTAACATTTCCCCCCCCACACCTTTTATTGGTAAGGTCTTGTTGGTTTCTTTGTCAAAACCATCGCTCTTTAGAACGTCAGAAGTTCCTATTTTACAGCGGTGCTCTTTTCTTCTATTGTTTTTCAGGCCGTTAGTCTACTTGGGCTTAAAAGTTTTTGCCCGGTTTGGAGTCTGTGAGTTTTTAAACTGTTCGGAAGCAACACTGCGAGCATGGCTGCAGGTGATTGAAGCCAACTACCACGCCTCCAACTCATACCACAACTCCACGCACGCTGCAGATGTCCTGCATGCTACTGCCTTCTTTCTCGGGAAGGAGAGAGTTAAGGTATAACCATCACCTAGGAGTCCTTTGGGCTAGGATTTCGGTGTGTTTACCATTTTATGTGTGTCATTCAAAAGTCAGATGTTTACTTAAATAATGGTCCTGGCTTCATAAAGTCACTCTGCCCTTGAAGTCTCTTCCCGTGATGCCTGCAGGCCCACACAGTCTCTCTAAAGTCTGTTTATACAAGTAAGGAATTTACATTTTTAAGTAGCAACAACAGGGGGCAAAAACCTGGCTTTTTTCTATCTCTTGGTAACTGGCTGTTAGTAACAGCTCTCAAAAAAGCTTTGCAAAAGCTTTGGAGAGGGAGGTGCTGATCTCTTCTCCCTGGGATCCAGTGATCTTGGGAATGCTTGGGAATGGTTCAAAGCTGCACCAGGTGGGGTTTAGAGTGGATATGAGGAAGTATTTCTTTACTGAGAGGGTGGTCAAACACTGGAACAGGCTTCCTTGGTGGTCGATGCCCCATGCCTGTCAGTGTTTAAGAGGCATTTGGACAATGCCCTTTGATAACATGCTTTATCTTTTGGTCAGCCCTGAAGTGGTCAGGCAGTTGGGCTAGATGATTGTTGTAGGTCCCTTCCAGCTGAAATATTCTACCNTGTCAGTGTTTAAGAGGCATTTGGACAATGCCCTTTGATAACATGCTTTATCTTTTGGTCAGCCCTGAAGTGGTCAGGCAGTTGGGCTAGATGATTGTTGTAGGTCCCTTCCAGCTGAAATATTCTACCCTACACTACCCTACCCTACCCTACCCTACCCTACCCTACCCTACCCTACCCTACTCTAAAACACACACGCTGTGTAGGAGCAAAGTCAGTACAGAGGCATTCAGGAAAGCACACAAAGTGGAAGGACAGCACTAGAGACACCATCCACCATTAGAGGATTGAATGCAAAGATCTGCTTAGGTGACAGCACAGTAAAAAGCTTCATTAAGTAAAGAGGGTTTGGGAAAGGGTGGGAAGGGGAGTTTTGGAGTAGGTAACCTGTGGGCACAGTGAGTGGAAAACGATTGCAAGGAGGTAGAATCCCTGCACTCAAGCTTACGCTTGCATATTTGTGGGTACCTGGAAATGATCAGAAATTATTTACTGTAATTTTTGTGCCACATCATGATTTTTCTCTCTTCCTGTAGGGAAGCCTTGACCATTTAGATGAGGTGGCTGCATTAATAGCTGCCACCATTCATGACGTGGACCACCCCGGACGGACCAACTCTTTCCTGTGCAATGCGGGCAGTGAATTAGCTGTCCTTTACAATGATATGGCTGTATTAGAGAGTCATCACACAGCACTGGCATTTCAGCTTACAACTAAAGATAGCAAATGCAACATTTTCAAGAATATTGATAGGTGGGTCTGCTGGAGAAGGGGAGTGTGCATGTGTGGATTGCTTGTTCGGGGATTTTAGTTTGGGGCAGGTTGAGAGCCTACCTTCTAAACCAGAAAATACATTTTAATAGAGACATTAACCTCTTCCGGAACCCTATGTAAACATGATTTTCAAAAAGGCTTTAATTTCCGCCCCCCCGCCCCGCCCCGCCCTCCAATTTGTATTTTCTGGAAGCATATAGAGGTGTGTGATAATCTTTTATGGATTACATTGGCATGGTCTAGCTGGCAGCCTCAAGGCTGCATCTTGACCCACAGCCTTTTCATTGCAGGAATCTGGAAATGTCTTCTTTGGGCCACACGTTTCTACCCAAGCAGCCAGATGGTGCATGCTGTATCTGCATGTGGCCCCATGCTTTCCGGCACTGTTGCATTCACATGGGACGGAAAGGGGTGGTAGCGGAGGGAGCTGAAGCTCTGGGAGAGTTGGAGGCACCCTGCTGCTGGACATGCACATAGCCTGGGAGTTTCCCATTGCATCAGCCTAGCTTTTGCAGGGACAGGGTGGGAGAAAAAGAGATCTGAAAGGGAAAGGGCCTGTTCCCAAACAAGTAATGAATTAGTCTACACCCCATAACACTGTTGGGTTTTGAAAAACCTAAGATTTGAGTTCCAAGCTAACATACAGTGAGATGAAAATGCGTTGGTGCCATTCCTGGAGAAGGTGTCTTAGTGTTACAGCATTAAGAAATTGAGTTGTAAATTTTTATTGACTTCAGGGGATTGTTTTTCATTAGATAAAAATAACAGAAAAAAGACAATACAGGAATTCAGAGCTGGAGGAATCCAGAGGGGCATGATCTAGTCCATTCCTCCAACCCTAAACAATTCATAACTCTCAAGGTGCTGGCTCATGTGGATGAGCCCCTGAGCAGTGTTTTGCAGCACAGTCTGGGCAGGGATGAGGAAAGGACGGAGCTCTGTCTGGCAGGCTTGTGAGCAAGAACTACTTTTCTTTCCTAGAAATCACTACCGGACGTTGCGCCAGGCCATTATCGATATGGTTTTGGCAACAGAGATGACGAAGCACTTTGAGCACGTGAACAAATTTGTGAACAGCATCAACAAGCCAATGGCATCTGAGCAGACCAGCTCACACGTAAGTGCTTGCAGGACTTTATGCCTTCAGACATTTCAGTGAAGTTCTTCCGCAATAACTTTAAGTATCATTTTCATTCATGTTGTATTAATTTGCACTGTGGTAATGCCCAAAATACACAATTGGATTTGTGACCTCACCTCAAAGTGTGAAAAAATACTTTTATTTTCTTGTTTTCTATGTCCAGCTCTGCCCTTAGCCCATTTAAACACTTCATTTTATAAACATTGGTTTCAAAGCCATCTGGTGTTCACAAAGCATACAGGTGGGTGCTTTTGTACATGCAAAATTCTGTGCATGAAGCCAGATCAGCACTTGTCCATATGGTCCTGCCTCCGAACAGTGGGATTTGCCCAAGCCTGGGTTGTAACTGAGGAACCTGCCCTGACGGTTTTGTGTCTGTGTAATCTGGAGCCTTCAAGTCACAAGGAATAACTCCATTGCTTCCTGAGACCTCACCACCCCGTCCCCATTCCTGATTGTACCAAGAGATGTCCGGGTCTTTATTCCTATCAGTTATACACCCTAATGCTCCATCACCAGCCAGGGTATATTTCATAAGATGCCTCCGAGTATCCTAGCCCCGGACCCTCTTTACCTTCTCTTGTTGCCTTTTGAGGTTGAGCGCTCAGTGACTGACAGGGTTCTCCAGGGCAGTGTTACTCAGCTAAGCAAAGACCGTCTTATCACAGCTTAGTGAAAATAGTGCTTTGTTAGAAACATTGAAAAAAAAATCAGACCAAATTGAAGGTCAGTGATATTAAAACCAAATAAAAGTAGCTTCTGTCAGTTCTCCATAGCTGGACTTTTTGCACTGTCGACTGTCATGGGTGCAGAAACCAGTCAGGGCCGGTGGGGTTTATGACTTTAGGGACAGCATTACATCAGTTGAACTGACCTGCTTCTAGGGACCACTGAACTCCGTCCTCCCAACAGTTTGAGCTGGAAATCACAAACGCTGCTGAACTTCACTGGCTCTGTGGACACTTTGCACCGTACTCCCCAGCACTTCCAAGCTCTGGAGGGCTCACTGGATGTGGCACTGGGTCTGAATTAGCCTGATCATCTTCAGTGCCAGAAGTTCCACAGCACAGGGGGACGTGGTTTGGGCACTGCTGAGGGCCCCTAGCACTGTTTCTGCACTGCGCTCCCAGCACATCGCCTGGTGCTGTGTTTCATCAGTTTGCCCTCATGGCAGAGGCTTAGCCAGGACAGTGGGGATCCCACTTTAAATGACAGCCCAGAGGAAAGGAAGGTCCACATTGGTGGCTGGTGTGAAATTACGGGCTGTCGGGTTTCTCTGTACTTACATGTGGACCAGATAGCAGCTTGCTCCACCAATTTCTAAAAAAGCCCTCTGAGGTGTCACTGGGAAATGTGCCTTCTCACCGTGCTTCCTTTCTCTCTCTGACACCTTAAGCGTTTTTCTGAAATGATTCCTCCATCTCCACCCTTTTAAAATCTCCATAGTTTTCTGGTGTCCCCTCATTGGCCTGTAGGATTTAGATTCACAAGCCTCACTGAAACCACGGTGTTTCCAAGCTCTGAACACATTCCTGGGAATCTCCCTTTTATCCCATGAATCCATTTGTTCCAGCACTTCCTAAAGAGCCTTTAAATGCTCTCAATTTGTTCTACTGCAATCAGCTTTTCTAACCTATAGAAAACATTTTCTTTGACTCACTTTCCTTTATCTTACCCATTTATAGCAGAGGCTATTTTAAAATGTACAAGAGTTGGAGAGCAATAAAAGTGGATCACAGAACCACTTGTATTACAGATTTGTTTTTTTCCCCAATATTAGGTCGTTCTGTTCCTTATTGTTAACAGTGGTTCTTCCTATTTTTGATCTTGAACAGCAGTTAAGGAGCAGGGTTAATTTGGCAGCTCTTTGCTGGGCTACCCGTGCTGAAAAAAAATTAACTGCTAAACATAAAGTTAGAAGATTAATGCCTGAATTGGCAAGAGTCACTGCAAAATATCTCCCCATAAACCACAAAGACATCAATTTAGCTGTGGTGGTAAAAAGTATTTATGTTCAGTTTTTGACTCAAGAGTTGAATTTAGCATTGAAGGGAGGCCATAATTACACAAATATATTATTTTGAGAATAGTGTTAATGCCATGGTGAGCTGAGGTGGAGGCTTTTTACTACTCAATAAGGAACATAATATACCTGTGCCCTTCTAAATTGTTCAAGACCCAGAAGATGATGCCACAGCAGACTTGTTAACAACTACTCTGTCCCCTCCACCCGCTCTCCAGAGCAGTCAATAAGCGGTATTTTACTGCCCAGCAAGCAGAGATTTTCTGCAGTCAGTCTGCCACCCCTGCATTTTCCTACTGTTAATCTCATAGATTATCTGACACTTCAGTTTAGCTGATAACTAAGACCAAAAAGTATTCCAGGGAGAGAGTTCAAAATCCAGCACAAAGGGGGCAGTTTTATTTGCAAACATACTGGAACTGAATGGCACAGACCTGCTTTTCTGCCTGTAAAAGAAACAGTGAGTTGTGCAAGTCCATCCACTTGCCTGTGAACCGTGCCTGCCTGTTTTCTCATCCAGGAACGAAAACCAAACTCTAGAAACTCACCTACATGAAGCAGCCCCCTACCATCACCACCCACAAATTTAAACTCTCAGCAGTGAGGACGGTTTATCAGCTTGCAGTTGGTGGATGCATCCCCTATCCTGGCCCTGTTCCGAGAGGGCAAGGCCAGGGTGCAGGGAAGGGTAACTCACCCTAGCTGATAAAGAGCCTGTGACTCCTTTATTTCACTAATTTTGCTATTAATTCTGAGAATCTCCACAACTGTCATATGTAATGGGGCTATCATTAGTTTCTTAGCAAGGCTGCAGTTCTCAGACATCACTTTCTCCTCCAAATTCCTGGTGCTCAGCGTGAAATAAGAAGGCGTCAGGCTGGGTGCCCTCTTACTGCCTAAGTGCGATAGAGCTGGTAACGATGCCCTCGCTCCTGCTAGCAGGAATGCTGTCCACCGATCCCTGTAACCAACTCTCTTTTACAGAGTGAAGGCAGCGACTGTGAATGTACAGCCAACATAAAGAATTTTCCAGATAACCAGACACTGATCAAGCGCATGATGATTAAATGTGCGGATGTAGCAAATCCTTGTCGCCCTCTAGAGCTATGTATTGAATGGGCGGGGAGGATTTCAGAGGAGTATTTTGCACAGGTATGTATCTTTTTATAATTTGACTATTATGTTATGTAAGAAAGTGCACGTCGGCCAGCCTGCTGTTCCACACAGGGTCTGCCTGGCATCACCATGGAGTCCAGATGTATGCTTTTCGTCCCCAGTCAGACCTGGCCCCTTACTTTCATGCAGAAGAATTCACCCCACTCAAAGTTAGCTAGTTTACTTACCATGAAGCTTGCAGTCCAGAATGGTGGAAAGGCGATTTTACACTTTCAACTTTCTCTGTCTGGCCAAAACAAAATTATTTGATTAAACTTAGTCAATTTAATTGGCTGAAATTCAAGACTGTCACCATTCTAGCTTCTAGTCCCAATACCTTCCCTGAAGAGAGCATAAAGATCCATGCCTGATGAAGCCCTCAACTGAATCATCAGGCTGGCCCTTTCTCTTCTAAGATGGCACCTGAACTATTGTCACAGTAGGCAGATGATGTGGCAGGCATGTGGGCAGTGTAAATGCTTATCACATGGGATCTCTCCGGAAAGACCTGGAAGCTCAACTTCCTTTCCTAATATTCAGTATTTCTAATACAAATGCACCAGCTTCTTGAAAGTGAAACACTCTTGTAGTTCTTTATTTGAACAACTGAGAGATGCTTACCTTTTATTTGCCACTAATGATGTGGAAATCAGCAACTATGGATGGATAGACAGAAAAGCGGGCATGCCTATCATCCAAAGTCAGATCATACATGCGATAGTTATTACTGAAAGAAAATAGTAGTTAGTGTCTGGGATATGTCTGAATTTCATTTTAATCATAGTGAATAAATTTGATCACTTCCTAGGTAAGTTCAAGGATCACTTAGGCTGTATCTCCCTAGCAGTCAAGGTATCATGAGCTAGCTTTAAATTGCCAATCAGGCACTAGCCTACCTGCAGCAATGTGAGGTGCTGAGAACTGTCGTGCTCTTCACTCAACTCATCTGGTAATTTTTGGGACTGCTCTGCTGCCAATTCC
>VYZW01019899.1:0-10316 GCA_013401315.1 Balaeniceps rex
CCAACTTTCTAACCTCAGCAGTTTCGTTCCTTTGTTCTTCTCCTCGAAGTCTATAGACTGGTTGTATTTTGAAAACACCAAAAAAAAAAAAAACGAAAAAACCACTTGAATGTTTGATTTCTATAATGAGTGTTGTCTTAAGCAATATTAATGCAATAAAAATGATCAAGAAAAAGTGTGGTGGAGTAGCAGGGGAGGGTGATTTCAAAGTGCTTTGTGTCCTTCTCTTTTACACTGCATTGTGAATTAGCCTTTTCAACTCCAATACACAAATGTTGGAAGACTGAAAGCTAGCTGAAGAGTGTCATTCTGTTACACTGAAGCCTGTGTTGGGCTTGATTCACTGTTCCATTACAGGAGGAACTCTAGCATAACTTTGTGATAATAACATGAGGAGCTGCAGAATCAGACCTATATCAGTTTTAATACCATTTGCAAAGAATAGGAATATTTGATTTTTATTTTTTTCCCCATCAATCTTTTTTTTTTCCTCTCAACAGGATCCACTCTGTGTAGCTATGAACTACAGCCATCAGAGTACACTACAGACCCAAGGGCCGCCAAGTTATGTCCTAAATACCCTGTTCCAGAGAGGTAATATTAACATCTTGTCTGATTGGGGATAGAGGGAGCGAGATTTGTTTTTTTCATGACAGTTCTATAGAAAATACGCAGCACAAATTTACTCTTTCTTACAGGTGGATGTTAGTGTATTATTGCCACATGTTTTTAAAAGACATTTTGAAAGCAACTCTCAAAGAAAAACCCAAACTATCCACGCATATGTTACTGAGAGTATTGAGCTGGTATCTTCAAGTTCTCTTCTGTCTCATGTAACTGACACTGTGCTGAGTATCAGCTGTTTTACTGCCTTTCACCCTATAGCCAGCTGCCTGTCAACAATGCAGAGCAGAGACAATTGTGGAGCACTTTGGATCTTTGGGAGGAAAAAGGATATATTCACATGCAGCTCTCTGCAGTGTTCACCTCTTACACCTGACCTCAGCCAGTCAGATTTAGCTTCATTTTTTATTCTTTCAGTGCCCAAATGACCAATATGAGGATGATCAAGTATCCAAAAGAGGGCTGCATTTTATAAACAGATCAATTTGAGTTTTATTGTTTAAAATATTTTACTAGACTGCTTTTTGTGAAGTAGGAGAGGAAAGTTTGTAGCTCCATAAGCTCTGCTAGCTGTGGTGGCTGGAACTGTGGAGATGAACATTGCTGATAAAAGAAGCGATCTGTTTTCTGTTGTGCACACCCTTCTGTCAGTAATTCCACTCATTCAAGAAGAATCATGTTTTCTCAAAGTTTAGCTTCTCAAACATATTCAGTAGTGGGTTGTAGGTGCAGTCTTGCCCTATGCATAGTTTTCTGTTATGGTTTTATTAAATGTTATAATTGTATCAGTCTAAAAACTTCGATTTTAAGTCTCTCTTGTCTGCATGGTAGCCTCTCCAGTGAATAATTTTTTTATATTGTAGTGACAATAAGTAGCAGCTGGAATATTAACTTCTTTTTTCACTTTTCCCCACAGCAGATTAATATTCCATGCAGCTAACCAGCTGTTATAGCTGTAATACAAAAACAAATGAAAACTTCAGTGCCAGCTTGCATAATGAAAAGGCTTGTCAGTCTTAATTTTTGCCAGAATTATATTGACTTTTCTCACTGTGTGTTCCCATGTCATTCAGTCTGAATGAATATAGCTTAATAAGAAAACAGGAAGATAGAACAGGGTGTCAGAGCTCTAATCATACTATGTAAATTCCTTTACAAAAACTACCGCAGGAGTTATTTTTGAAAAGCTTTTGTGTAGGTGGAGTATTTCCCCTTTTTTATTTGATATGAATAAAATGCTCAATATCTATGAATATTTTCTGAGATTGAAAAGTCTGAACTTAATGCCCTAAAGCAAAAAAGGCCAATATTGTGTCTGTAAACCATGCTGGTTTTCAGATTTTTATAGTTAAATTATTTGAGTAAATTAGTGTAATTTGGAGGGGAAATGGACTCCTGTGACAACAAACAAATGAAAACCCAACCACTGTAGGCTGAGGCATTCAGGGAGAACTTACCTAACACTCCTGTTTTCAGATTTGATCTGTCAGAGGTATGAACCGTCATCTGACTCCATTAGGTCCATGGGATGGAGATAGAGTATGCTGTGAGGACTGTCCCTTGATGTTTCTGTTTGATGACCAGGCTTCTTCACGCCCTTCAGTTGAGGCTCCACCTCTCAATGGACTCTGATCCTCCAACTTCAAGGCACAATGTCCAACTTTGACACAGCAGTTCAGTCTAGCAATGCAGCCAGCAATACATGTGTCTTCCAGAAACTGTGCCTAGTACATCTCAGCCTCGGTAGAACATGTCTTCGCTGTTTAGTTTTGAATAGAGGACCCTGGAGGAAAACATGTCCAGCTTTTCCCTGCAGTGTTTATCAAACAGTTGTGCCAAGCTGTGTCAAGGGGCTTCTCTGTAGAGGTTATAAGGAGCAGGTAGCAGTGGTGCTCCAACAAGGCTCCACACATACACGTTGCTATATATGCCTCAGTGTGGTAGTGAGAAGAAAAAGCTCTCCCCTGAAATCTAATACTTGAACAATCAGATGGGTGTCTCAACTTCATTTGAATATTGCTTTAAAAATACAATTTTTAACATCATCATGTGCTGGCTTGAACTTTACTTGCTCTTGTTCATGATTAAGTATCATGTTGTTATACTCAGAAACGTGTAATTCCATTTTGGTATGTAATAAACCAAGTTATAATCAAGAGGCCATATAAAATAGCACAGGTCACTGAGAATACATCTATTATTGTATTTTTTATTAAACAAGACACCTTACCTCACCCACTCATTCAGTCAGAACCACTAAAACAGCAGCAGATCTCAAAAGGTGGATTCTCAGGAGTCCTGTTTACTCAAGAAAGCTTGTAGGAACCACTAACCTAATTTTTTTTTTTTAATTAATGACAACAAAATTAGAAATTAATTATTGCACACAAAAATAGGTAACTTAAAATATGTAGTGAAATTGCTATAGCTTAAGGGACGCTACATGGGTAATATAAACTCTGGTATGCAAAAAGCATTTTTTCCTCTGTTGGGATGTATTTTGGAACAGTATTTTAATCCCATTAGCTTCCCTTTTCAAAGTGGGTATTTTCATATTTGGATGCAGGAATGACAGTCTTTTTGCCTACTCCCAGCTCAGAATTTGTGCTTTGTTATTGATATTGACAACTTCTATATGCTGTAGGCTTTCTGCAAAGTTGGGGCAGTTAACAATTAAATAAACCTCTCAGATTACAGTATCTCCCAGTATTACTGCACGTAATGAACTGTAGTATGCTGCATATTCCAAAATAGGCTAAGAGGCTGAGAGGATACACGGGCCACCTTTTAAATAGGGCAGCCATCATTATGGGTTTAGTTTGGTTTTTAAGAACTGTGACTAATTCACAATTACTTCGCTGTACTTAACTGTTGTCTTCATCACTACCTAAAAGTAGACCATCAGAATGAGCATCTCCAAATGCATTTACCTACTCAGCACAGTAAGTTTAAAACCATGTAATTTACAATCGTCAGTCACTTCAAACAAAACCTAGATTCTATTAATTACCTAGGTATGGCAGGTGATCATAATTTCTCCTGAATTCTGTACAGAATAATTACACATTAATGGTTTTCAGCATCTCATCTTTTTTTTCCCCAAAAACAATGCAGAGAAAGGATGTGCCTAAGGCAGCTGGTTTACTCACTACATGTTTAAAATGACAGAATTTTGGAAACGCTGGGGCTTAACAAATAGTTATTGAGCACAGAAAATTGCTGGCTTATAGGTCATTGCTGAAATGGGGAAACTGCAAGAGGTTATGTGCGTTGCTGCTACAGTCCACTGAAATCTTTTGAGTACGGAAGATTGGGGAGGGTGAAGCAAATTTAGAGGTTAGAAGAAAAGAATGACTTAATACAAAAGACATTTCTTTCATTGGATACAATTACAGGAAGGAACATGTAATTCATGGTGTAATTGGGAGGATTGATCAAAAGATGTAATAGGCCACTTTGAGATCTGACATAGTTTATGAGCAAGAAAGGCAGCTACTTAATGGGAAACATTTGGAAAACAAAATTACCCACTTTTAAAGTGAAGTTTTTTCTCTCTTATATCTTCCTCTGATGGACTTGATAATAGGCAATAAACAATAGAGGCATCTTTTAATATTTTGCAAAGAATGTAGTGCATAATTTTAACAAAGTTAATGAAAGTCAACACTGTGATTGTAATCTTCAATATGAGAGCAAGCTTAGTATGGGGAAAGAATAAATACGTTGGTTTTGCTTGGCAGCAGTGCTGATGTGTTTTAGCATAACATGTATGTTTGCAAGAAGAGTATTGTCATTCTGGGATTTCTTTTGCTGCAAATATGGGCCAGTATTCCATTCTAACACAAGTGAAAGGCATTGTTTCAGCTGCTGGTTCACCACCTGACACTTGAATGAGAGAGGTTTAAGCGGAAACAGGAACATGTATTTTCTGAGCCTTGCCGTTTAAGGGTGGGAGGGTAGTAATTTCCTATTGGACTGTGCACTCCAACCTCACAGGGTTACTGCTAAGAACTGCATCACTTCCCATTATGATCATCCTCATTCCAGCAGCACTTGTGCATTCAACACATGGCTTCTGGTTATGATGTTATGAGGGTGGAGTTGTTGCATCTATTCACCTTTCATTTGTGTGTTGATGTGGCATTTGTATTAAGTAGGAGTAATTTTTTTTTCTGATTTTTTTTTTCTTGTGTCACCAGTGCACCTATTCCATTCTTCCATCGCTGTGCTCCTGTGAACATTTCCTGCTATGCCAAGTTTGCAGAGGCCCTGATCACCTTTGTCAGTGACAGTAGTGTCTTACACAGGCTGATTAGTGGAGTTATGACCAGCAAAGAGATTATAATGGGACTTTGCTTGTTATCACTAGGTAATTGTTTTTCTCATTACTAGCTATTTCTTAGTACTGCATTAGGAGATTGTTAACACCCTCTAACCACAATATAAGCAAAAAAATGTATGATAGCAATGAGCCCTTAGAAAATGGTTCAGAATGCTTTTTTAAAATGTTATTTGACAGCTGGATAACTTACTCAGAAACAATATACATATGCATTCCTGTTTTTCCTCCTTTTCCACTGATTATGAGATATAGAGGATGTGTGGCAGTTGATTAGCCAACATTAGTTTTGGTATAGTTAACAGAGCATCCCCATTATCCTCATTTTTATTATATTCGCCTTTCCCTTTTCTGATATTCATCTTCTGCTAACCCAAGTCCATATAAACCCTTTCCAACTAAAAAGGACAAGGTGAGAAGTGCACAATAGCACACTCTTCTAAAATGTAGGGGGTTTAGTTTGTTTCATTTAACGTACTTGTGCAGGGATATGAGAACTTTCAGAGGGAAAACAACAAAGTTAGGTGCCAATTTGTTGGATTGTATGTTAACCCCTTCTTCCCCTTCCCCCAAAGTTAAAAACTTCAGGCCTTTGAAAATCTTAGCCTTGTCTGAAGAGCTGGAAATTCCCAGCAGTATAGAGGTACTGAATCGTTTCTACAGTTGTGAGATGCCTCTGGCCTATAGAGTGATACATTGCACTAGACTGAAGTACTGTTTTCACAAATTCTTATGAGTTAAGGTGGAGTGCTACTCACCCACATAAATTACCTTCCTAATGCGTTTACTCCTACCAAGTATAAAATCCGAAATCCTAAAATGGGAAGCTCCAGATACTGTGCATGTATACGAGCAGTGTGTGGTTTAGAAAGAAACACTGTGAAGCTGTACCAGATTGTTGTAGTTTAACCCCAGTCAGCAACTAACCACCACACAGCTGCTCGCTCACCCTCCCCCCGCCCCTGGTGGGATGGGAGAGAGAATCAGGAAAAAAAGTAAAACCTATGGGTTGAGATAAAGGCAGTTTAATAGGACAGCAGAGGAAGAGAAAGTTATAATAATAATGATGATAAAATAATATACAAAACAAGTGATGCACAATGCAAGTGCTCAGCACCCGCTGACCGATGCCTAGCTCGTCCCCAAGCAGCGATCACTGCCCCCGGCCAACTCCCCCCAGTTTATGTACTGAGCATGTCATATGGTTGGGAATATCCCTTTGGTCAGTTTGGATCAGTTGTCTTGGCTGTGCCTCCTCCCAGCTTTTTGTGCACCTGGCAGAGCATGGGAAGCTGAAAAGTCCTTGACTAGTGTAAGCACTGCTCAGCAACAACTAAAACATCAGTGTGTTATCAATGTTATTCTCATACTAAATCCAAAACACAGCACTATGTCAGCTACTAGGAAGAAAATTAACTCTATCCCAGCTGAAACCAGGACACAGATAAAGAATTCCTTTGTTTTCAGTCTGCCTTTGTGGTTTAAACAAAAGAAAAAAAAAAGGATGCTAGACACCATTAAAAAAAGCAACACATGAAAGACCATTGAGTATGTTTTCAACTATAACTGGAAAGCTGTTTATTCTTCTATCTTGACAGCTGCAGTATTTGATAATAATGGTAGAAAGACTGTTTTGAATCTGAAGGCTAGTGGCTGATTAGCAGTGCTACTGTTGGATTAGAGTCAGAAGTTAGTACAGAGTTTTACATACAGTTAATTTAAAAAATTTTTTTCATACCTTCATAGTTAAACAGAATTTCTTTATTTTTAAACAGTGGGTAAGATTGTGTGATTCAGAAAGCCAGCTTCCAGTGGTTTTCATGTAACTGCTGTGCACAAATAAGTATATGCAAAAATATGTGTGTGCACTTACACACGCCACTCACTAAATCTTAGTTGGCTGAGATTGTAGAGGGCTTTTTAACATGCAGTTCCTGAATGGCAGTGGAACTATATGAACAAAGCTTGTTAAAGACCTCATTTTGAACTTTGAAAATAAAGTAGTAATTTTTTTTACTTTTTACTGGCATGACATTTTGGAATACACAGGTGTCACATTATCTGCACTTGTTCGACAAGTGTATTTGAGTGCAAATTCTGCTCTGGTCCTCAGGAGGTGTGCTCATATTACCAGACTCAGAGTACTATCATGTCTTGCTGTCAGTTTTGTCATTGTCTAATACATCTGTCTGTATGTACGCATTATGTCTTGTATTTAATGTACCATGTAAATGTATTTATGCTGTCTTTGTTTTAATCAACAGTATCAAAGCAGAAGGTGTAGAGGTGCCTAATTTCCTTAACTATCTGTGCAGTGAGTTTGTAAGCCTCAGAAAATAGATTTGTCTAAAAATTCTGTTAGAAGGCAGTTATCTTAGTGCAGTGGGAGAATTAGAAAGGCTATTTCTACTTGAAATAATTACTCTACTTATTTTGTTTGTCTTATTTTGCAGTGTTGTCCATGATTTTGATGGTTATAATCAGGTACATTTCAAGAGTACTTGTCTGGATTTTAACAATTCTTGTCATTCTGGGATCACTTGGTAAGTCTTGTTTGTTTCCCAGTTTCTGAGTGCCCAGTTCTAATCTTTGTGCTCCATGTCCTCAGGCCAGCTACATCCTGCACGGATCTTGGACCATGCATTTCCTTTTAGCTTGCCTTTGAGTCCCTTGCAAGACAAGTGTCAAAAATGCCACCTTTGTAATTGCAGTCCTCTCCCAGAGAGTATGTTGCTCCTTAGAGATTTGCTGCACTCGCTGCTTATCTGGGAAGCTTCCTGTCAGCCTATCTCACTAGAGCCCACGTAGGCAATACAGGATAGTCCTCACAGCACTTGTAGCACAGCTCTAAACATTGCCTGCTTCTTAACCTGCCTTCCAAACGTGTGAGCGACACAGCTCGTCTGGGTGTGTATGATGGCATAGCTACCCGCTGGGCATATTCAAGCGTGCAGGAATCAAAGGACAACTATTGCTTATGCAGCCTGAGGGGACCCTTAGGATGTAGATATGTCCGTACAACCCTGACAGGTTCATCAGCCCCTTCAGTCCTCCAAGTAGTTGTGTAGGTGTATCTAAGATCTATTCTTGAGGAGAGGAAGCAAAGGTGCTTTTCTAGCATTTCTAATCAAATCCTTGTATTTCCATATGACTCAGAAAGTCCTGCATGACCTACATCATGTATGAAATGCAACCAGCCATGCTATCTTGGGAGTGGCCAAAGATTGTCTCATCCAAAATGATTTAGCTTGCATGAAGACAGCCTTGCTTTATCACATTATCTTTTACATTTGTGAAACTGAAGTTTTCTTTTACTGATACAAAGTAGCAAAGCCAAAATGTATGCAGATGACTGTGGGGAAGGAACAAAAATAGAATAATTAAATTAGGAAGTACTAGCAATTTAATTCTTGCAATGCATGACTGCAAGGGATGGAAAAAATCAGCAGACCATCTGATCACTTGTTTTTTCTGCTTGCTATTCACAGGATCTCTGACCACAAAAAAGGGAAAAATAGATTTTTTTCATTTATATTCTCTTCAGAAGCTGAGCAACTATGTTGAGTGAAAGAGTTGAATGACTTACTGCCATCTGTTACTATGTTCTAAAAAATCGCATCCATTACACAGGCTAAATAAGAACGTATCATTTGTGAGACATACTGCTTATTTGGTATTCACTGTTTGTTTAGGAGACGCCAAAAGAGCATCCTCCATTTTAGACCTGAACGGAGTACCTTCAGCCAAGACTTGTGATCTCTAGATAACCTTATGCAGCTGATTCAGGAATAACAACAGAACAGCAAAGGATACTCAAAAGAGATACTCAAAAGCCTCCCTGAGGGGCTGGACTCTTGTATTTAAGAAAAGTTCTACCTTGGAAAGGTAGCTAGAATATGAGAATGAAATTCTGGCCATAAGGCTAGGATTTCATAACAAGGATTAGAAGAAAGTATCTCACACTATATTGGCCTCCTTAGCCTTTCACTGATGTTTTTTTCCAGTGCCCAAAAGACATTGTCTGATGCATGTGTCATTAACCTGAGATGCTGTTTTCAGTATCAGGTCTGTTCCTTCTTTTCTCGATTAGTCTTCCCAGGAGTTGTAGACTCCTTCTTTTATTCCTCTTGTTAATTTGCATTCTAATCCAAAGGTCCCTCTCTGTTCGCCCTCCTAAATTCTTACTCCCCACCATATTATACACATATATACATATGTCCTACCATATAACTCTTTATTATTCTTTTTGTTACTCTCTTGCCTGTCTAATGGGAGCTGTGATCTTTGTTGTTAGGGCTCCCTGTGAACTAGTCCTCTCATGCACTTCACCCTAAAACACAGAGTCAAAGAGCTGCGAGTCTCTTTAGTGATCTTAGTGGGGTGAGACTGTGAAGAGTTATGTCCACTTGAGAAGAGAGCACTTCTCCATCCTCTGAAGATCCTGTTGGGTTAGCCATCAGAGTCTTTGAATGTTCTGTACCAGGCTAGACTTAAAAGAAGAATCTGTTTCTTTGGTACTAGGTAGTATAACTGTGTCACGTAGAAGTAGCATCTTTCAGTTATCCTTTTTTGTTTTCTCTAAAATGTAGGTGGTACAGGAGTGCTGTGGTGGCTCTATGCTAAGCAACGAATATCTGCCAGTGCTGTTGAGACTCAAATAGCCAAAGACAATCTTCAGGCTCTTCTGATCTATGCCATTTCAGCTACAGTCTTCGCGGGATGCGTTGCTGTTGACTATATTATTTTCTTGTTCTGTCTTCCTGGTTGTCTCTATTTTTTTTATTCAGGTGAAAGGTTTATATTGCACACATTTTTGAAGAGTTTATTTCTACTGCAAGCTCTGTTGCGGTGATTTTTTTAAATTTTTTTTTTTTTTTCTTTTTTACTTCCAGGCATTGTTCTGTAATATCTGTTTTTGAGTCAGGAGAGAGTTCCTGACCCTGCAGCTACTCTCCTCTACTGTAAAATGTCCACAGGGACTTCCATGAATTGGCACAATATTGGACTCCCAATCCAGTTTCACTTACGAGATTTTTGTTAGGTTTCCAGTTCAGAGGTACTTCATCATTTCATTTGAAGGCCCTTAGANTAGAATCTGGTCTAATCTCAAAAGCCTGAGGCTGATGGTGATCCCAAATACATAATTATGAGATTGGAATTCCCCAAAAGTATAATTTGGAAAATAATTTATCACCAGAAGAAGTTGATAGAGGTTTTACATTTTGATCTTGTGATCTTGTGGATAGAGCATGTGTTAATTTGCTGTGTTTGAGTATCCTAGCTGTGCAAAATGATAGCTTGCTTATTTTTCAATTCTCTAAAATGTGACTTGTAAACTTCTCCCTCTAGGGTA
>VYZW01019901.1:739-12726 GCA_013401315.1 Balaeniceps rex
TAGTGTGCTTGAAGTAGATTTTGGCTTATGCATTGTAGTTTTGAGTTTGGACTAAAAACCCAACCGTAGTAGGAAAAGAATAGAGTTGTTAACGGTGATACAGTCAGTATGTAGTGACAGGGGTTTGGCCTCTGTTTTCAGGATTTTCTTGCAGTGCTGAAGCCAGGCTGTTCTGTTCTGCACTGTGAATTCTATTCTGCAATAACAAATGTTGTGGTGAGTTTCTGGGGCTGAATGTTGTGACCAAGCCATATTTATCTCTCATAGCTAGAGAGGCTTCAAAACCAAATCTGTTCTGTGTAATAAAAAGCTTTCTTAGGTGGGTTAAGAGCTCTCACAATAAAGGTTCATTACAGTGTTCATTATTGCAAAACTCGAGCAGAAAACCTAAAATACAGCAAGCTACATGTGAAGTGCATGTTAGTCACTTTTGTGACAAAAAAAAGTTTTGTTGCTGGCATTGATCTTAGAATTCGTACCATGATGCACAATTGGTTTCAGTGTCAGGAAAATGAATTGCTCTCTGGTAATTTTGTGACATCAGGAAAATAGTGTCTCTAAGGATGTGTTCCAAGAAACTGTTTTGAAACACTTTGTGTGGTTTAAAACAGGGAACGCTTTTTCTGTAGAAACTGGTTGTTAATGCTGTCTTAGTTTAACTACGAATGACCTTTGCAAATACTTGCACTGTCACTGCACAGTGCTGAATTGCAGAAACAGTGTTTTCTTGAGGCTGAAGGTTTGGTGGCAGTTTTGTTCTGTGGAACTTGAATGTTACATTCCTCACAGTTGTATGTCTTCATAGGAGCAACCCAGCTCACATAGGACGTGGTCTGTTACTCTGTCTCTGCCTTTGCCCTGTAGCAAGTGCCTCACTTACCAAATAATGGACATGAAGGGGAGGTTGTTTTGCACCCCAGCGATTCACAGTTGCATTAAGCCCTCTTGCTGTAGGATGTGTCTCACACACACATTACCCATTCTTAGTCAAACTGTATATATTGTTTATTGTTTATAAAGTGTGTATCTGCCTGGTTATTCACCCAGATTTGGGGGGGAGTCGTGTCGTTCACAGTGAGTTGAGAAAGCTAATTGTTTTTTCAACCATTTGACTCCTAGAATGTCCTAGGTATATTAACTGTCAGAAACTGTAACTCTGTTCCCTATGCCCAACATTCTGCATGTGATGGGGAAGGAGACAAGGGTGAAGAGCAAACCCTTCCATTCTACTGGTGCTGTTCCTGAAAGGGTCACTGGTTATTTGGCTTCTTAAAACCTGCATGTTGAATATTCCATTGTCATCTTTACCTTGGTGACAGCTCAAACTATGGTGCTATTGCTGATGACTTCATATTTAAATATGCTCCTTGTCTGAGAGAGAATGACTTATTTCCATTCTATTACTACAGTAATCACATAACCTGTTTCTCTTCTTGTAGTTTCTGCAGTCTATGATTCTACCCTCAATTTTAGAAACAATGAGAATCCAACACTGCTGGGAGTTCTAAATGGAAAGAAATACCATGCAGATTTATATGTAAGGCAAGTAATCCATATTTTAATTCCTTTTTGGCATACAGAAGTGTGTACTTGCAGTCACAGTTGCACAAGTAAGGAAATATTTTCAAGTAGGTAACGGATAGCAAATCTCTACCAACATGGCTTCACAGAACTGCAGATAATAACTCATGGGATGGGAAGGGTTTCTTGTGAAGTTCTGTGGCTACAAATATGTGGGGACCCTATAAAGCTCTACAGGGTTTTTTGTTTGTTATTTTTTTTATTCACTTGTGTGTCTGTTTGTCAGCTCAGCAGCAACAGCGGGGCCTCTTTTCACTCGCTTGGCCAGAATACCAAACATCTACTAAGTGTTCAGATGGGGTGGCTTTACACCTGTCTCTGGCACAATAGTTCCCACTCAGGTGGAGGCCAGGCTCAGGACTGTTCCTATCTCTGTTTGGTGTAGTTTTTGAGGTATTTGAATGCCACTCCCTCCCTAGCAAGAAGGGGGTTATTTAATGGAAAAACAATTACCTGGATTCTGTATCATTAATGTTTCTATAAGTGATGAATACCCCAATGGCTCCCCATAATCTTAATGAGAATGGGCCAATTCCAATGCCCTTGTTCCCAGGCCAGGTTCTACCAGCAGCACCCATGCTGCAGGCACTTGGGGTACGTAATGGTTTAGGATTGGAGGATAGGAGCCTAGAAGTGATCCCACAAGTGATCAGGAGTTCATCATAACCCCGTTATAGCTATAATTGGCTGGTCTGATTGGTTTATCTTGGGTACTGACATGAAGTGGAGTAGGGCGACCTTTTCTTCTTACGTCCCCTTTTCTGCCTGTTTGAAAAAATATTTTCTTCAGAACTGTTTTTGCCCGAGGGTAAAAAGAAGTTTTCTCTTGATTCCTCATGGATGCAACATGAGTTTGCAATCCCACTTGGCTCTCATGGGTAGCTCAGCCTAGTGGCCTTGTGTTTGGTGTACATGGCCTGGTTGGCTAGTGTTCATGGAGGAGCAGCTGGCCCTACCTGTGTGGGCCATTCCTCCAACAGTGTAGCGGTGTGCATCTTGCTGTGTGTCCCTTTACACCCTTCCAGCCTGCTGCAAGTCAGTCTGGCAGAGTGTGGAAATTGCTTTTCATGACTTGGGCTAGCTGTTTGCCCTTCTGTCCTTTTGAGCTTCCTGAAAAGCTCTTATAGGGAGGGTAAACCTCATGGCAAATTTATTTTGGCACTTGGGGACCATCACAGATGTTCTTCAAAATCCTCCGTATTTGCTTATTGTGAAGTGCTGTAGGTGTTGCACTCTGTAGAAATTTTTAAATTTTGGATGGCCTTGTTTGTCTGCTTAAATTGTCTTGACTTCTAATGTTTGTCATCTTATGACTTTCTTAAATAAAGGAACAAAACAGTAGTGTAGCACCTCTTAATTTATTAACTGCAAACAGGAGTGTCCTGACTGTGAAAAGTGCTCTGTCTTGTGCTGAAGGAAGTTAATTTGATGTTACTCTTAATGGATATTATTTAAAATATATGCTATATTGAAAAATGTAAAATTATTAAATATTTCTATCGGCATACCTAAATGAGGATGACAAAGGGATTTTTTTATGTCACAGGATTATTGACCAAAATTCATGTAATGTGATGAAAACTCTGTTTTGTCAAGAGAGGGTTTTTCAGTGATAGGAGCCATTTTGCTGGAAATTATACAAGCAAGCTGCACATGACAAAAATTACAGGAATTGATAATGTTACCTGAGAAATACTAGAATGCTTTACTGTAGGTATAAGGAGAATAGATTGTTTTTTCTTTCTAATGCCTAGCTGATTAAATACAGCCTTGAACTCCATAGGTGGGGTAAGAAATTAATTTGTTCAAAACCTTTGTTTGAAAACAGAAAATTGCAAACCTTTATCTAGAAAGTGGCTCTAGTGAGCTCAAACATAATACAATACTATTTCAGAAATCTAAATTTCTGAATTTCAGATACATCTAAAAACTGGAGGTGGCTCTAGAAGCAAACTATACTTTGCTGATCTGGGAGCTGTTACCACAAATTAAAAAAAGGTGGAGGATGTAGTGAGTCTCCTGCCAAATGGATAATCTGTCTGTATAACATAAATGCTGTTCATGGGAGCCAAAGTATTTAATATTCTTCAATTTCTCTTGTTTACCGTTGGCAGGCGGATTCCACTAGAGGAAGTCCCGGAAGATGAGCAGGAATGTTCTAACTGGCTCCACAAACTGTATCAAGAAAAGGTTGGTTTTTTGTCTAGACAGCACTTGTGAGCCACTACTGCTCAGTTATTTATACTGCTAGTAGACCTTTACAGCATGCATGTGTAGTGGTCCTGCTTTGGGGACTTGGGGTTGGTTGGTTGGTTTGTTTTGCATGATAAGTGCTCTGTTTCTCAGACACAAACCAGTCTTGTCAGTCATGATTGCCTTTATTTTGTACTTAAAGAGCAACAGGAAGAAAATTTAAGCAAGCCACCTTACAGTAGTTTTAAAACTGTTCTTTAGAAAGTTGCATAAAGATAAAAAAACCACAACTACCTCCTGGTTGGTAGGAGTACCTTCTTCCCCGTAAAGGCACCTCCTAAATCAAGAAGTAATTTGTGGGCTAAATGAGGTATATTTTGCTTTAGTGTATTAAAATTTCTTTGCTCACAAGCTAGCGGGGCTCATTGACAGAGCTTTAAACTAGACTTGAAGGAGGAGGGGGATAATATCAGACTTGCCCGTGACAAGCTGTGGGATGACATGCCAAGGTTAGAGGGATGGGGTTCTAGCAAGGGCCCACAGCGTGTTGCTCCGAGATATGCTGGCTACAGTGCAGCACACTTGAAGTCTTACAGAGGTGAGCCAGCGGCTCCTGAGGTAATAGGAGCCAACAGGGAAACACCAGTGAAATACCTCAAAGGAATTAATGTGTGTTCCTCTAAGAAGGTGACATGGCTGACAGCCCAGCTGAAGTGCCTCTACACCAGCATGGGCAACAAACAGGAGGAGTTGGAAGCCACCGTGCTGCTAGAAAGCTACGACCTAGTTGCCATTACTGAAACTTGGTGGGACAAATCCCATGACTGGAGTGCGGCTGTCGATAGCTACNGGCTTTCTATAGCTACAGGCTGTTCAGAAGGGACAGGTGAGGAAGGAGGGGCAGAGGCATTGCCCTCCACATCAAGAAATGGATAGAGTGTGAAGAGCTGTCTCTGAAGAACAGCCACGAGCAGGTTGAAAGCTTATGGGTAAGAATTAGAGACTGAGGCAACAAAGGGAACCTTGTGGTGTCTACTACAGGCTGCTCAATCAAGGAAAGCCTGTTGACGAAGCCGCCTTCCTCCAGCTACAGGAGGCATCGCACTCGCAGGCTTTTGTCCTGCTGGGGGACTTCAGTCACCCCGACACCTGCTGGAAAAGTAGCATGGTGAGCTGTAGGCAATCCAGGAGACTCCTGAAATGCACTGAGGATAATTTCTTAAGCCAGGTGATAGACAGCCCTACCAAAGGGGATGCGATACTGGACCTGTTGGTCACCACCGCAAGTGAGCGGAGTCCGCAGTCCTGGGGGATATGGGTCAGGTGAAGAGTTAAGTCAGGACCCTGAATTTTAGGAAAGCAAACTTCCAGCTCTTCAAGGAGTTAGTCAATAGGACTCCCTGGGAAACTGCTCTCAGGGACAAGGGAGCAGAACAGAGCTGGCAGATCTTTAAGGAGCGCAAAAGCTCTTGATACCCATGTGTAAGAAATCAGGCAAGGAAGGCAAGAGACCAGAATGGCTGAGTCGAGACCTGCTGGTCAAACTAAAGGGTGAGAAGGAACTGCACAGGCAGTGGAAGCAGGGACAGGTGTCCTGAGAAGAGTATAGGGATGCTGCCCGCTTGTGTAGGGATGGGATCAGGAAGGCCAGGGCGCAGCTGGAGCTGAACTTGGCAAGGGATGCAAAGAATAATAAGAAGGGCTTCTACAGGTATGTCAACCAGAAAAGGAAGGTCAAAGAAAGCGTACCCCCTGATGAGCAAGACTGGCAAACTGGTAACAACAGACAGGGAGAAGACTGAGGTACTCAGCGACTTCCTTGCCTCCGTCTTCACTGGCAGTCTCTCTTCCCACACCTCTCGAGTGGATGGACCACAAGACGGAGACCTGGGGAGCAAAGTCCCTCGCACTGTATGAGAAGATCAGGTTCAAGACCACCTGAGGAACCTGAACATACATAAGTCTATGAGACCTGATGAGATGCATCCCAGAGTCCTGAGGGAATTGGCTGATGTAGTTGCCGAGCTTGATACTTGAAAAGTCATGGCAGTCAGGTGAAGTCCCTGGTGACTGGAAAAAGGGAAAGATTGCACCTGTTTTTAAAAAGGGTAGAAAGGAGGACCCTGGGAACTACTGACCTGTCAGCCTCACCTCTGTGCCTGGCAAGATCATGGAACAGATCCTCCTAGAAGCTATGCCTAAGGCACATGGAGGACAGGGAGGTGATTCGAGACAGCCCTTCACCAAGGGCAAGTCCTGCCTGACCAACCTAATGGCCTTCTATGATGGAGTGACTACATCAGTAGATAAGGGAAGAGCTACAGATGTCGTCTATCTGGACTTCTGTAAGGCCTTTGACATGGTCCCCCACAACATTCTTCTCTCTAAATTGAACTGTTCAGTGGATGAGGAATTGTTTGGATGGTTACATCCGGAAGGTAGTGGTCAATGGCTCAATGTCCAGATGGAGATCGGTGACAAGTGGTGTCCCTCAGGGGTCCATATTGGGACCAGTACTATTTAATATCTTCATCAATGACATAGACAGTGGGATCGAGTGCACCCTCAGCAGGTTTGCAGACAACACCAAGCTGAGTGGCATGCCTGAGGGACCTGGACATGCTCGTGGCATGCCTGAGGGACCTGGACATGCTCGAGAAGTGGGCCCATGTGAACCTCATGAGGTTCAACAAGGTCAAGTGCAAGGTCCTGCATCTGGGTTGGGGCAATCCTTGGCATCAATACAGGCTGGGCAGAGAATGGATTGAGAGCAGCCCTGAGGAGAAGGACTTAGGGGTACTGGTGGATGAAAAGCTGTATATGAGCTGGCAATATGTGCATGCAGCCCAGAAAGCCAACTGTATCCTGGGCTGCATCAAAAGTGTGGCTAGCAGGTTGAGGGAGGTGATTCTGCCCCTCTACTCCACTCTAGTGAGACCCCACCTGGAGTACGGAGTCCAGCTCTGGAGCCCCCAGCATAAGAAAGACATGGACCTGTTGGAGCAGGTCCAGAGGAGCACCATGAAGATGATCAGAGGGCTGGAACACCTCTCCTATGAAGACAGGCTGAGAGAGTTGGGGTTGTTCAGCCTGGAGAAGAGAAGGCTCCCGGGAGACCTTATAGCAGCCTTCCAGTACCTGAAGAAGGCCTACAAGAAAGCTGGAGAGGGACTTTTTACAAGGGCATGTAGTGACAGGACCAAGGGGTAATGGCTTTAAACTGAAAGAGGGTAGATAGATATAAGGAAGAAAGTCTTCCCTCTGAGGGTGGTGAGGCGCTGCAACAGGTTGCCCAGAGAAGCTGTGGGTGCCCCATCCCTGGAAGTGTTCAAGGTCAGGTTGGATGGGGCTCTGAGCAACCTGATGTAGTTGAAGATGTCCCTGCCATGGCAGGGGGGTTGGACTAGATGACCTTTAAAGGTCACTTCCAACCCAAACTATTCTATGATTCTAAAATTTTTGTCCCTTGTTTTACCCTGTCTTTTTTACCAAGGCAAAGATCCAGCATTAATAGGACAGGCTGATAATTGCTTTCACATTGCGTGCATACAAGGCATGCATTTAAGATTCCTAATTACATAGGATGGGGACAGAATAATAATGACTGTGTGTTTGTAGATGCCCACTGATTTTTTTTTTTCCCCCAATTAACTTTCATATGCATCCCTCAAATTTTCAGAATCTGTTTCTTGTGGGTTTTGTTTTTATGAACATAGGAGATAATGGTTGGGGGATGTGCTCTTTGAATACACGCAGCACTCCTGTTTCAATCAGTGGGAGTCATACGTATGCAAGGCATGAGGGCCTGGCAGCTCAGTTTGCTTCAATAAATTGATCTAAGTTATGTATTCAGACTGGAATACAGCAGTGCTTTGGATTTAGAAGTGATAGTATATAGCTACGCTCTGGTTTCCTCTCACTGGGGCAGCAAAATTCTGCTGTGCCATTTGTTGTACTCCACTCAGAACACCATGTTAGCATTTCTGTATTGACTGTGTTCTACTCTTGACTTCAAACCATGACTGTTTCTGGTTTAATTCATAGCTGCTCTAAGCAGCTTGCTTACAGGAATGTGGAAAGTAAATGTGTGTTGAGACCTCAGTTGTAGATCTACTGGCTTTGCCTCTGATCTCCCGTCTTGTAAATTGTGCCACTAACACCTAACTCACACACAACACTTAACACGTTTCTGCAGAAAGGCATTATGTTACCCATGGGCCCGTGCTCTCTCTACAGGCATATAAATGCAAATGGTCCTTCTGCTGAACATTGCAAAAGTCCACTTTCTGCTACTGTGACTTTATCTGTAACCCTGTTTCATGTTCCTAAGAAATGTTTAGACATTTGCAAGACAAGAACATAAATCAAATGAGAATGTGGTGATTGTTTTCCTGAATCCCTTATTGCATAGTTTGCAGTAAATCACTTCAAGTTTTTTCTGTTATTCCCTCTTTGGCAAACAGTCAGTTATTTCTAGTGCAAACAGAGCATACATCTATCCTGCTTTCTTCATAACAATTTAGTTTGCTGGTTGGTTAAATCCATAGTTTCCTATTTAAGTATAGGAGAAAGGAATGTGTGTTCAGTTTTCCTTTCCATTAAAACCTTTTTGGTTGTGTGGCATTTTTTTTGACTGGCTGTTTTGGTTTAGATTTGGTAGTGGTTTTGGTTGTGTTTTTTTTTTTTTTTTTTTTTTTTCTGAAGGTGGCATGTTCCTCTTCCTTCTTTCCTTTCAGCAATGTTTTACATTAGTGAAACTGTTATTTCATTGCAGTCATTCCTGGTTTACACAAGCTCATGTCTCTGTAAAATCAGACTAGGAGAATACAGAGCAGGGACAACTTCTTCAAGAGTTCTGAGATGATGAAAGCCCACCTGCAGGGTAAAAATGCAATTCTGTTTGGCCTTTCTGCTATGCATCCTTAAAAAGATAATTGGATCTTAGGTTGGATAACAGGCAGCATTGCCAGCTAGGTGTTGTTTCCAAAAATTAATTCTGTTTCAGGTTAATGTCTTCAGAGTCAGTAAATATTTATGATAAAATCTAACAAATCCATATTCAAAGGGCAGTAATCCATTGCAAGATACGGACTCATGCGCTGCTTTGTCTATTTTGGTTGTAGCACTCCACTTCTTGTTTCAAAGTAAGACAAGATATACATGTTACTGAAAAACAGAGCCCCTATTTTCTCTTGCATTGTGGTTGCATGTGCTGTTGCTTATTCTCAGTGATTTTCATAATTTTGCAGCACCTTCTCAAGACTTACATACTGTGCGCTGAATTATGCTCTAATAGCATGATTTAGTAGGTGGGGCGTGCCACAGGTACTGAGGTCAAGGCTGGTGTGCAGTGCACTTGTGACGATCAGGGACACAAAGCTGTTTGAATGAGTAATGAAATCAGCAGTTAGTGGACATGAAGGAACAAGGCTTTTTTTTTTTTTTTTTTTCCAAATTGTTGTTAGTAAAGGAGTGAGAGTCTTTGAAAAAAACTTGTTCTGTTTTTTTTTTTTTACCTCATTGCCTGATCTCAGTTACATGTACCACAGTCTGAGATACTGCTCTTTGAGAATCTGGTGTGTTTATGTTCTTGCTACTTATCACTTCATTTTCTGGTTTAGCCACTGCTGCAAATGCAATGAACAGGGCCTTGCCAGATAAACAATGGCACTGTGCTGTTCTAAACCAAACACTGTTCTCCTTCCTTTTCTAGGCTTACAGTAAGCACCATGTCCATATGCTGCTTCCTCACCTGGGGTGAATTTTGTTCTTCCACAGATGGCCAGCACTGTATCAGTTAATGCCAGATTATGACAGAGGTGCAATTTGGGTTGCACATTGCCTTTTCTTATTTTTTTTTTCTTTTTTAAACTGCCATTGCTAGAAAGACTCCCTTTGACTTTAACAAGGATCAGGTTGAGCATCTTAGTGCCTGGACTGAAGAGGTACTGCATAATAGTCACAACTCTGCTAGCCCTTGCATGTTTGTTTTCTTTTTTCACCTCCTTACAGCCTCAGCGCCTGAAATAGAAGCTCTGCTTGCGAATCTTAATTTCCATTAAAAAGAAAGCAAGCTTCTAACTCTTCTCAGTTGTAAGAGAAGCGTGGAAAACAGGGCATGAATGCTGAAATGCCCCAGGGAATTAGCAAAGCATAACTGAAGAGGGGAAGTGTACAGAACTGCAGTGTTTGGGAACAAAGGATATATTTTTGGATACTCATTCTTTGTGGGCTTCCTCATGAAAAGGCAGTGGCATACCTCTGCAGTCACACCTCCCTGATGGGAGCAGGGAGGAAGAAACCAGTTAGCCTCTCACAAGATGGTGGATATTCCCTGATTTCCCCCCACTGCTTTACCTACCCCACTGTCTGAAGTAACTCAGATTTGGTGAGGGCATTAGAGGGAGCATGTTTCTATGTCTGAATATGATACTTGGGTGGGTGGGATTTATTACAAACTGAAAACAAGCTCTGTATGCAGGGGAATGAAAGGAACTTAAAGTGGGCGGGGTGATTGAGGGAAATATTGAGGTACATCATGGGTTTAAATGCTGACTTGAGCTGTTGATGGGTACCATAGGCACCCTTGCAAAAGCTTAGAAGACAGATCAACCCACAGATCTCTTCTGCAAGGAATGTGAATGTTTTTAATGGTAAGGAATCGTAACTGAATTGAAGAGCTGTTCCACACAATGGTGTAAAACATGTAGTGGAGGTGATGGCATTGACATTGTTTTGCCTGTTGTGTATTTCTTCCATCTCTTGGTGAGATGTGGTCAACGGTTTTGCTGCCCTTAATACTGTGCAGAGCCAACAAAGAGAAAACTGCTGCACTTGTTTTAAGTGAGTCTGTCTTGCTGTCTGTAGTAATAGGCCCCCTAATGGCGATACTAATAATAGTCAGAAATTCTTAACTTTTCTGGGTAATACTGGTATTTAGAAACCTAATTTTATATAGTAGAATTCAATTTACTGATGATTAGTAGCTCTGTGTTAAACCAGTCATAAACCAAAATCCCCAAGGCACTGTAAAGGAAACTTGATCCACTGTGTAGTTTGTTGAAGACAGCTAATTAATTGGCCATAGTGATCCCAGTACAATCTAGCTCGCATGCGCAAAACAGTCATAATTTTTCTAATCTCAATAAAGAGAGCACAATGCTTTAATTACTGTGTAATCTCTTAAAAGCTAAATGTTCCCTTTGAAATAGATAAAATGGTAGCAGCCTGTAATTGCTCAAGTTGCCATTAAATAATTAAAGAATTGTCTCTGTCAGCTGGAGTGTAAGTAAACGTAAAATCATACCATAGTAGAAATAATCTTTTGGTGATTAAGACGATCTTGGCTTTGCCAGAATTTTTGGAAACTGTCACGAAGCATTCCTTTCTTTGAAGAAATTTAGCACTTCATTCTGACTAAATTGAGGTTCCTTTTTATGTGAGTCTAATTCTGACTTCATTAATTAACCAGTTTTATGTGATAACACAGATTAATAATCTTTGCTTTTGAACCAGAAGGAAGGGTTTTTTTCCCCACCCATTTTGATATCTTGGGTTGATCACATTGCTAAAGGCAATGCCGTTCACCCATATGGGCTATAGAGGAAGGTACTGAATTCTAAGTTTTCTGTGCTTTAAAAAACACATACCACGAAACAAAAAAACCCAAACCCCACCCCATTATCTTCCTCATATTATACTAAAAGGGTGAGTCCTTTGGTCAAAACCAGTGAGAGATTCTAAACTCTTTGCATGCTCAACTGTCTGTAGGGAGGTTCAGCACCCAAACTTCCTTCTGTAAGCTTCATGGGAAAAAGATGAACAAGGCTGCATCTGTGGGACAAAGTGGACAGGAGGGTGTGGTGTTCTTTGGAGTATGGGACAAGACGGTGTCTGCTTACCTTTTCTGACAGGGCTGTGGATGGTGTTTTAGAGTAGTGGTTGGAGAAAACATTAGGGCACAGAGGATCCACTGCTGAACATGTAGCCCAAACACTTCTCTGGTTTATGAGCAGTATTTGTCCAGCAGTTGTGGCCCTTGCAGGAGGTTCAACAGTGATGTCTACATTGCTGCAGGATTGTACATCCCCTCACCCTTTGTGTTTTACTGGACTTGTTATGCTCTCTAGGCATGCGGTTTTTCAGGCTTCTAGGTGTGGGAGAAAGAAGGGGTGCTCACATCAATGTAAGCTGCTCTTTTTTTTTTTTTTTTT
>VYZW01019901.1:12950-29085 GCA_013401315.1 Balaeniceps rex
TTTTTTTTGTTTTTTTTTTTGATGGTGTGTTCAGTGACTTCAAAGTACAAGCTTTCCAGCCGTGACTTGGTCTTTGATCTTCCCCTGCAGTTTGCAGTTACAGGCGTGCAGAAAGAGGAACATCAAAGTCAGTAATGGCTAGTTTTGTTGGCAGATGGGGATTTAACTGTTGCCTTCCTTTGTTCTACTAGGATGCATTCCAGGAAGAGTACTACCGAACAGGAACCTACCCAGCAGTCCCTATAGTACCACCCCGAAGAGCATGGACGCTTTTGAACTGGCTTTTCTGGGCCTTATTGCTGCTATATCCTTTATTCAAGCTGCTCATCAACATGATCAACAGTGGATCATCACTGACACTGGCTAGTTTTGCATTTGTCATTGTAATGGGTAAGTTTTCTGAAACAGAAAGATTACTTACAGGGTAACTGTCAGACATGATTTATTGAGGCTTAGTGAATATAAACATGAGATGAATTCAACAGACCATCTCATACTATATAGACTTTAGCCTGGAAAAGGTTAAATAGATTTTGTTTGTTTGTTTATTTTTGTATAGTTGGATTATTTTTTGTAAGAGCTGCATACAAAATCTTCTGTTTCTGTAGAAGTCAAAACAGTAACTTTCCAGTCAGTTGCCTACAAGAGGCTTTCTTTTCTTGTGTAGTGTGTTGCTGAGTTGCACTTTGAACGCCTAGAAGAGGTGCTCAAGGCTAATTTATTATGTTGAGAATTCTTTCATCTAATCATAGTCTGATACATCATCCACTAGAAATCCATGAACTTGTGATTTAAGGGCAGCCCGTTGTGGCCATCTACTCTGACTTACATAGCACAGGGCATAGACTATCACAGGTGATTCCTGCAGTTCCTGTGGTAGTTCTGAACTGCCTTGGGTTTCTGTTAAACTAGTATGTTATTTAAGAGGAGGAAGGAGCTGGCCCACAGAAAGGGAGGGAGATCTCATTTGGTGTCCTTCATGGAAGCAGGAACCAGGTCAGTTTGGCAAATAACATCATATCTGGGTGTCTGTGCTTTATGGCATTTTGAGTGCCTGTTTGGAGAATAAGTTCACTTCCAGAATAAGCCATACATTTATAAAGCAAATATTTTCTATGGCTGCACTGACCATCACATGCATTTATGGCTTCATCACCTGAACGCCTGTGTATATTACAAACATCCTTTGAAAAAGAAAAGGGACTTCACAGTCCTTCTTGCTTTGAGTGAGCTTGGATGCAGAGATATTAGATTAAAAAGCCATGTCCAAAATAGCAACATGGAGAAAATAGGAAAACACAGAACATTTTCTTGTCTCAGAAGTGCGTCTTTGCTCTCTACATAAGAAATTGTTGCTGACACATAGTGTTTCTTTGCATTCTCAAAAAGTCTGAATCTTGAGCAGGTCCCATTCTAGTCTGATCAAGATAAATTAACTAATCTCCTTTGCCCATCTGAAGAGCTTGATATGGTAGGCACATAATATTCTTTTTCAGCAAGTGCCCACCAAGTCGAACTCTGCGTAAGCTACTGTGGAAGCTTCTTGGAAAGATACTTGGAGAAGGAAGAATTTGTGTGTGTGCATGTGCGCAGGATATTTGCATCGTGATGCTTTGGGCCAGAGGAAGGAAAACAAGAGCAAGAATAAGGTCCAACATAGTAGTTGGTACGTTACTGTGGGCAAGGTAGAGGGGAATCCTGTGCCTCTTGTCCTCACCTGGAGAAATTGTTGGTTCTTTTTACCCTGGGAGTGTTTTATGTAAAATGCGTAAGAATTTCTTGGAGCAGTGACTACAATTTAGAAGCACCTTTTTTCACCCACCTTACTTGTTGGAAGGCACAAGTGGTGCTTCCCCCCTGCTGCTCTCTGGCCTCTGACCAGTGAATAGGATGGGAGTGAAGAGTGAGCACCATGGTTGGGGTGTGCTCCTCAGGAAGGGGAGGTGTTGGGTTCAAATCCCCTTCAGTTGCAGAGAAAGGTCAATCAGTCTCCCCTGTGCTCTAGTTCAAAATGGATATACAACAGTGGCGGGGGATGAGGTATGACACAATTGCAAATGCTACGTCCCTGGCAATAGCACTCAAGAGGGCATTTGTTCTGCCTTTGGAAGAAATGCTGGCATAGTGTATGTTTGGTACTGGGCTGTGGAATGATGGCCTAATGGGGCACTGAAGCTTAGCCATTGCAAATTTTTTTAATTTCTCATCTTCCCTTCAGCATTTTCCTCTTAATTCAGCTTCTCCACTCAGTGGGCTCGTTGTTCAGGTGCCGTTCCAAAGTGCTTCGTGCCTTGTGTACCCTCCACAGGGACCCTCACTGCATAATTCAGGGTTCTGGATTTTAACCTTAGGGCTGGATGCTTTAATGCTTGGCATTGTGGCATCTGTGATGTTTCTGGATTTAGCCCTTATTAATTTCATTGAGTGACACCACACCCCCCACCGTAAGTGCAATACCATCTTGCTATTAGTGGCCTTTACAACTAGGTCACGTCTTCTCTCTATCAGGAAGGGAGGGAAAGAACCTGTAAAGAAAAAAAGCTGTGATGCTACTAAGAATGGACAGCAAAAGAGCCTTTTTTTTTTTTTTTTTTTTTTNATAATCCAGAGGTTCTCCGGTTATTTGTAACGCTGGAGCTAACAGAAAGCCACAGAAGCAGTCTGCTGCCAGAATGAACGCGTGAGCTCCCAGGCTGCAAAAGCACAGCTGAGGACCACATTAAGAGTGGTGAGATTAACGGCCCACTGCAACATGCATTGCTGCTGCATACGTATCCGCCACATTTGTGGGATGCTGCAGGTTGCAAAGACCCCTGTGCCTAGCAACAGCCCTGTTCTCACTCTGAATACCTGGTGTGATCAAACCCAAAGTGCTTGTAATTGGCTAGGATTTGTGGCGCAGCAGAAGACACTGCATTGCCTGTAGTAGTGGCTGTCACCTGATTAGACTCAGCCAGCCACCTCTGGCTGATGAGCAGGCAAAAAGAAAGGCAATGTTGTCACTTACTAGCAGACAGCAGCCTCCGTGAAGCTGTGGAGGGAAGAGAATCCGTGGGAGTGGAAGGAAGCTCAGCCTTCAGTAAAACAAACAAAAAGCAGAGCTGGTTTATCCTGGTCACTTAAAAGTGGTTGTGTCGTTACTCACCAAAAGAGCAACGGTTCCCTTAGTATGTTATAGTCTGTGTCTGGTTTACTGTATCCCTTTAAAAGCAATGTTATTGCTAGTTGGGAATCATTGGTCTCTGTGGAAGCATCTAAAAACTTCAGCCCAGGCTGTCACATTGACTTTTGTAGCCAATAGCTGAGTTTCTGTAGCAAGGCCATTCTCCCCAAACTGTGTTTTATATCCTAAGGGGTATCTCTGTCATGAACATCCTGGGAGTGATGCAGCCATCTTCTGACAGAGGAACAACCAGTATTTTATTTTGCAGTTCATCTCCAGCTTTAGGCAAGGTCTCAGAAGTGACTTCTGCAATGGCTGGGAGGTAGCAGTAGATCAGCACAAACGTACCTTGGAGGTTGTGACTCTTGGTGCCAGTTGGAACTGTCTGCCTGGCAGATCCAGTTTGTAGCAAAGCAGGGGGGACTGTATTTGCTGTCTTTTCCAGTGTGAGCAGTGATGGGTACCTGCTGGCTTAATAATGTAAAAGGAAGCTTTTTCTGTAAATCAGAGGGATTTATTTACCATTGTGATCAGGTGATAAAACCGCCTTTTCACATTGCTCCTAGTAGACCCCTTTTCCCTCTGTTCGTTAACTAAAGCAGCATAGGTAGCTTTGGGACATTATTTTTTTATATGGCAATTTGACAGCTCGCCTGATACTCCAGAATCAGGAAGCTTATTGCAGTCCCTAATAGCCCATGGTAAGTAGATTGCTGTTTCTAAGGGCAGATCTCAGTACCTGATAACATTACCTTTATTAGCATAGGTGCAGATAGCACAAGATATTTCTAAACCTTCTGTGATAGGAAAGAGCGGAGGAACTAGGAGGTCCTTTTACCTGGTACCCTCTGCTTTGTTTTTAGTGTCATTTGTCTTTTAGACAGTCTCTGCTAATTGTGCTCTCCAGTAAAACACTTACTGGCTTGTAAGTAACTGGCTGTTCAGGTGGAAAGCACCATAAGAGAAATGCCCCATGGCGGTCAAGCTGGAGTGAAAGCACTGTAATCCGTCAGACCCTAACTCTCAGATCCATGGAATGAATAACCAATGTATATATAGCTCTGCTGGTTCAGCTCAAACACTTTCAGCCCTAAATAAATGATGTCTCCTCTTTATACTGAGAATGCTGAGCCATCCCCTCTTCCTTTGTTGTGCAGCAGTTTGGCTATTTATACTCATAATAATCATTGCATTGTGCTAATATCTAACTACCGGTCTGGGACCAGGAGCCCTTTGTGATACTACTTGAACCAACACAAGGCAGTCCCTGCTCCAGAGGATAAATGCTGGAGCAGTTTGAGGGACAAAAGCCTCTGTTGAAAACTGCCTTTAGTTTCGTAGGACACATGGCAAGAGATTAATGTACTTAACTCACAACTGCTATTTAAAACTTGGGGCTGATATTTTTGGTGTTAAAGCGGTGTGCAAGTCTGTCAAATGTCAGTGTTTGTATTTGACAGCAGCTTCTTTTTTCTTCCTTCTGCTTCCCCAATCTCATTTGGCTCTGGAGAACCCAACGTTAGGTTGCCTTTCATGTTTTGGTAGCTTGTGTTGAAGAGGACAACCTTCATGCTCTACAAGTACTTTAATGTAGAGCTGTCAACAGCAGTTAAAAGGGGATTGTTAGTTCTGTATGCAAAAGATGAGAGGGCTTCTCTTGGCTTTTAAATGAAGAAGTAGCTCTTACATGTCTAATGCTAAAAGCATAATGGCATCTGGGCTTATGGCGTGGGGCCAGCAGTTAAGTATCAGTTATAGGGAAGAGAAGTATTTCATATGAACCAAACGTAAGTAGTAATGAGCCAGCTTTGATTCTGCAGGAGCTGTTGTATGTCTGCTGTACAGTATGTGCACAGTGCTATTAGAAAACCTGTTTCCATGGATCACGGTACAAACCGTGAATGTGAGTCCTTGGTGACTTGACAGTGTCCGAGTGCAGTGTGGACCGAAGGGTTGGAGCACGATACGATATGGGCAGCAAGGCTGTTGATGCCCACAGGCTGAGACGAGTGGAAGATGAGTGCATGAGCCAGCAGTGTTATAGTAAGTTTTACAACAGGATATAAACAGTGTGCAGGATTCTGCCTGTGTTTGATTCTGCCTGTTGGTGGAGCTGCCAGACAATCTGGCCTTTCAGCCTGGTGCCCAAAACTGGTATTTTTTTTGTTACTTGCTTGTTTCTTCTCCTTTATAGTATGTAAGATGGGCCCTCAATGGCAATTTCTACCATTTGTATAAGCTTTAGTTGTACAAATTTTCATTTCAATGTATAACCTATATAACTCACAGCAGACTATATATGGGAAATTTTTATGCCCCTACCTGCTGTGCTGCTTATAGCACTTGCTGTGTGGTACAAACCCCAGGTAACAGATGAGAAGAAATGCTGAGGTGTGAGAGAAAAGGTGGAAATCCTCTGCTCTGAGCTAAGGTTTTGCTGAGGGATGTGGTACTATGTGTGGAGCTGGTGTATTTCTTGGAGCTAAAAAATGTTCTGGGAAAGAGATCACTTTATTGGCTCTGTCGATTTGTGTTAGCCCAGCCCTCCCTCAGCTCCCAGCACTCTGGCAGGCAGAGCAGGTCCTCAGCAACCTCCTGCATCTTTTGGCTGGTGGGTAATGATGGGCAGAGAGATGGCAGGAGCTCAGTTACCTTCCGTAGTTTACCGTGGAGCAGTGCAGGGATGCCTCAGCCGATAGCTTCTCTCTCCTGCTCTTCTCAGGGTGGGCTTAAACTCTCACAGCTGATTAAGTTAGGCACAATTCTTGCTTGATCTCCATTTCTCCCCTTCCTTGTAGTAAAAAACCCTAAGTTCCCCTTACTATAGTTGTATTTAAAACAACAGTAGAATACATCCTTAAATGTGATGGTATCATCAGTGTATGCACTAATGTTCCAGGAGCATTGTGGAGAGGAGGCAGGCAGTGCAGGGAGAAACCACTGAGGCACCTCAGCATTAATCGCCACTTTGCTTCTAGAGGCTTGGCAAACATGAGCAGTCCTTTCTCCTTGCACCCTGCCTCACCCAGGGTGCTGAGGGCTTGCAGGGTGAAATGAGGACAGAAGGGCAGTGGCAGCTTCTGCCAGGGAGGAAAGGAGAAGAAAAAAAAAAAAATCTGAACTGCTGAACTAGGTATTTTTTGATGTCCAGGCAGTGGCATTCTTGGAACTCGATGAAATCCCCAATATGCTGTGTGGTTGCTATAACAGCTGCTCTTATTTATGCTCTGTGTCCATCTCCAGATGCTGTTTCTGTCCCTTCTGGTTAAAATCTTAATGATTTCATGCTTACCATTATGTTATGATCCCAGACTGCAGGCTACATGTTGGATCTTCCTCTTGTCTTCCCTAGCTCATGGCCATTTAAATGTCAGAGATGTTTTTTTCTTTTCTGTTTGTGAGAGAAATCCTTCACTTGTCCCAGTTGTGTGCATTGCCATTCATGGACTAACAGTGGAGTGTAAGTGATGGTGAACTCCCTAGGAGCCATCTGCCTTTCTGGGCAGTTCACTGGACAGCTATCTGCCTGTGAGAGGGCCCTGCTTTCCTGGTGTCTCGGCACCCAGGAGACCTGAGGGCAGCTCCATGGGCAGCCCAGCTTCCCCATTGCACCACTGTCTGTTCAGCCACCGTTGTGTCACATCATGTGTGACTCATCTCTGGTATCCAGTCACCACTTGCACTTCTAAAAACTGTCACTTAATTTACTGTCATACTACAAAACATGAGTCTGTAGTTGATTGGTTGGTTTTCAAGTGCTGGTATTTTGAAAGAACAAAATACACAGTGCCTTGCATCCAAACAAATCATACAGAAGACAATAGCTGAGGTGGGAAGGCAACTCTGGGGATCATCTAGTCCAAACCCCCAGCTCAGAGCAGGGTCAGCCACAGCAGGTTGCTTAGGGCTGTGTCCCATTGGGTTTTGAATATCTCCAAGGATGGAGACTCCACAGCCTGCCTGAGCAGCCTGTGCCAGTCAGTGCTCAGCCACCTGCATGGTAAAGATCTTCTTCCTTTTTTTCTTATGCTCAGAGGGAACCTCCAGTGTTTCAGCTTGTGCCCATTGTCTCTGGTCCTGTCACTGGGCACCACTAGGAAGAGCCTGGCTCCGTCTGCTTTACACCCTCCCTTCAGATTGCGCATTGATAAGATCGCACTGAGCAGCCCTGGGCAGCTTCGTACTCCTCCCACAAAGGCACACTGCTGGCGTCTACCAGGGAGCCCAGGTCCTTCTCTGCAGAGCTGCTTTCTAGCCTAATCTTCGTACTTGAATAATACATTCAGCTTTTTCAAGTTGCTTTACTTACAGTTATAACATTTGTTCAATAGTCTGTGCTCCACTTCAGAACAGGTTGCTTGAAGAACAAGAGAGAAGTAGCTATTTAAAAAAGTGATGGTTTTGCATGGTTGATGTGGTGGGGCCAGGTTGCAGCTGGAGAAGTGACTGGTAAAGCACAGGGCAGCACTGGTTACTGGCTGGCAGCCCTCTCCCATTCCTGTGCTATAGAGCAGCAAATGCCAGGACACAGGGTGCTGTATCATCAGCCCTGCTGTTGCCCGTTGATGCCTGGTAGCGGTATGGAGCCTCTGGATTCTCTTGGTGATCTCAGGCTCCAGTTTGACCATCAAGAGTCCCCTGGATGGTGAGGAATTGTTCAGGGTCATCTTAGAGAGGTAAAGACTGATGGGAATGAGACATTTAGAGCACCTCACAGGACTGGGCCTTTTCACCATCAGTTAGGAAGAAACTGGGATTTGGAGGCTTAGGAGAGGTTTGTGGCTTTCTTGGTGTTTTTTGGAAAAAGCGTTCTGCGCAGAGGGAAGGTTTTTGTGACTCCCAAGTAGGTTTAGGTCTGAAAGATGTGTGGCAGTTCTGCATATGTACAGTAGCTGAGCAGAAGTTTGGGGAATAATAGATTTTGGGCAGCTGAGCCCCTTTACCAAAAAAAAAAAAAAAAAAAAAAAAAAGACAAAAGCTGTGAGGGGGAGGGCTTAGGCTAAGTTGTCTTTAGCTTGAACAGCCACTTCAGGCACTACAAATAAATTATAAATTCCCTCCGCTCAAATCCCTATGGATGGTGAATTATTACCACTAAATCAACTATAAAAGTCTTTTAAATTAACCTGGCCTCTTGTAATAGACTGTTTCATGAGCTGTAGTTAAAAAATGCCACAACTTACGCTTTTCTTTTTTATCAAGATCTGATCTGAAGTGCCCTTGCATGTGCTTGTGCTCTTCCAGGCATGGGGCTGTTGTTGAAAGCAGGCAGAATTCCCTTTCCCCGTCACACCTCGCAAGCAGACGCATTAGTATATTTTGTCACTCAGCTCCTGGGAGCCAAGTAATACCAATGGGCCCAAAGCACCCCCGTTTCACAGCCAGCCTTGTCTAAGGTTTAAGAGGGCAGGGCACATCATGCCTGTGCCTCTTACTCTCGTGTTGGTTCATGTAGCATCTTCCCTGCTGGTGGGAGAGGATGTGCCTAGCCTGAGGCCAGCAACCCAGGAGCTTCCTTAATGAAACCTGTGGGCAACTTAGTTGATACAGTGGCGTGGGGGCGTACCTTTTCCTCACAGGTCGAGTACAGGTACTATGGGTGTAGTTACCTTTCATGCTGTGCTGCTGTAAGGCTGAGAACACTGTTAGTCTCTTTCAAAATGCTACACCTGTACAGATCTTCAGTCTTGGCAAGCAGCTTTTAACTTTATTTTTATTTTGCAGCTTCTGTTGGTGTCAGATGGATGATCGGTGTTACAGAAATTAACAAGGGCTCCACCTATGGCAACAATGACAACAAGCAGAAACAAAAGTAGTATCTTCAGAGACTGCTTCAATCCAAAGGAACAAATGCAACTTCTGAAAACTCTTAAGTGCATATCATGGTCCTTCGAGTGAGATCAGAGGAAGGGTAGGATGAGCAATTTCCATGCATATCTGAATTTGTGCTCCTGTTATTTTTCTCTGGGGGTTTTTGCTGGATGACACGCTTGAAAGGTACACTCCTTCGTATACTCTCCACAACAGGTTTGCATTTGTTTGGTTGGTTTGTTTTCCTGTCAAGTGTCTTAAGTTTTGAAGGGGGGGAAAAAAAAGAATCCAATGTGCTTGTATGATGAGACTACCTGGAAACTAACCAGAGGTACAGGCTTGATCTTTCTTAACTTGCTCTAAGGAATGGATAAATGTCAGAAGATTGTTACAAGATGATTAAAATTGATAGTTGTGTAGATCACATGTTAACAATTTAACAACCATAATCTGTCAGTGTTTAAATACAGTAACATGCTCTGCTTGGTTATACCAGTATTGGACTGAAGCAGCTATACTGAACTGGCAGACTTACAGTAGAGTTTCTCTACACCTAGAACGTACTCCCACAGTGTGCACCACATGGGCCCTTTAAAACTTCAGCCAGACCCTGGCTAAGGGCCCACTCTGTTAGATCAGAGCCTTGCAGAGGCATAACCTGGAGTGGAACTTGGCCTTGTGGCCTGAGCAGAGCTAAGTTACCCACTGCCGCATCTTTCCCCAGGCAATACATCAGAGGGATAGCTGAAACCTGTAATTCTTTTGAGAGTAAATGCCATTTATAGTTTGGAAAAACTGAGGTAATAAATTCCTTTCAGCTTTAAACACTGATTAAAATTCTAGGCCTTCCTAACAATGGTGGAAACAAAACAACTGGGTATGCTGTAACTAAGTAATGCAAAGCGTGCGTTAAAAGTTATACCCCACACCCATACTGTTGTGATCCCAATTAATCTGCTTGCCTGTCTTTTCTGATAAATTAGTTTACATGGTGCCTCATAACAGTCAGCCTGAGGTAACACTTAAATTATCTTCTGCTTTTCTTTTGGGGAGAAGAGGGGAAGTAGGGGAGAGACCTAGGACAGTGGTATGGCTTAGAATTTTTTATGGCTGTCTGGACTTGCTTGGACACCTCTGATTAAATAAAACTAGAATCAAGCCCCTTGGGAAAACTGTTGTTCTGACATCCCTGGTACAGATTCCAGGGCATCCTCTTCTTGTTTTTAAACTTCAAGAGTTAAGGGTTTGCAACTTACTAAAAAGAGCTTGTTTAAAGAAAGAAAAAAGGAAAAGAGGGGACTTCCAGCAATTATCATCGGGAAGAAACCCAACTTTTAAAATCTAAAGATACTGATACTGAGCAGTGGGCATTATGATTGCCACTTTCAATGATGGTACATTTTCATTGCACATAGGACTAAACCATGAGTCTAGGAGTGAACAGCCTGTGTCTCTAGAGAAGAAAGTGAGCAGTCTCAGTTCTAGCAGCTGGCATAAAAAACATTCCTCTTTTCCTATAATAAAACTGAGGCCAGAAGAAACAGGGGGTAATCCAACAGAATATGAATCATTCCATGAAATATGCATTTGCTGTTCAGTACATCAGATCATCTAGAAACAAGTCCTTTTAATACGCAGCACCTAAAGAGCAGATGTAGTAGTCCTTTTAGCCTGGGGCAGTAAGTAAAGTTTTTTGAGAGTGGAGGCAGTAAAACATACAACCTGAAGGAAGGAATAGGCCTTGGGAAGTGTGAGGGACTAGTTCTGGGGGCTTTCTTCCCCTCCTGTCTTTTGCACACACACATTCCCTGTGCTCTGAAGCTTTCTGGAATAGGTTGTGTGACATCATGAACATAAACATGGACTTCAGTGTAGTTTTTCAACACATGAAATAAACAGAGCCTGAGATCAGAGAATACTGCCATGCTTATAAAGCTATTTTCTTAATAAAGCACATGCCCTGCACCTCTATTTGCTACAACAATCTTAACAGTGGAAAACTGAGTATTATAACCTGTAGTAGTGTCTCAAGGTCCAGCTACCCCATAGTAATGCATCAGGCATGTTAATGAGCCAGGCCTGAAGACACTGTACACAAGCCTTTGAAAATGGGTGGGGGTGGGAGAGAAGAAAGATCTCTCCAAGCTAGCATTTTTAGCATTTTACTGTAAAGCTTACCTGGCAGATACAGTGGGCTTGTCTCAGGGCGGTAAAACCCCTACACGCACAGGTGAGTTGTTCTGAGCAGCAAATAGATATTCATGTAGTGACAGAGACTAGCTTTTTTGCCTTTTCAAAGAACCACTGATTTAACATGCTGGTAGGGAGACATTTAACATTCCTTACGAATCTCAGTCCTTTCCTCTCCAACTGCATGCAGTGCCACTTCTCCCAGAGGAAAATACCAAACATGTAAATACTGCTGGAAGAGTATTTAGACTATTTTGTACCTGTTTCCCTGGGACCAACCCTTAGAACAGGCTGAGGGCCAAACACACCACTCCTGGATCCGTCCTCCCAAGCACAGCCAGAAGTCCCCAAGGACTGCACCACTGGGCCCTTCCAGCATTCACGGGCAAACAGAGAAAGCTTAATGGTACTTGCCAAAGTTAAACTAGTCCAGTTCACTGTATTAAAAAAATGACATATGTCATCAGGAAGCAGTGTTTGCCCCTCGCCCCCACAAGCAACTGTATGTTCTACAACTGCCTTAATGAAAGTAGTCTTAACATTTGTTTATACGAAAATAAAATTATAAAAAGCTGATGTGCAGTGAATGAGTTTTCTTTTGGTCAGCAACAATGAACTAGTAAGTTTACTTTTCATCTTTATCCTGACTCCTAAAAGCTGTCCCCAGTTCCTCTTTGTGTACAAGGGCACCTGAAAGACAGCAAATGAGGACACAAACCGCTTGGATACTTGTGATACACCGCAACGTGAAGCACATAGCAGGCCAGGGGGGACTTTTACCCTGGGTACTTTAATAGTCAGTTGCTGAGGATGACAATGTACTTCACCTCCTATCATAGCTGAAAATAGAGAACTGAAGAGAAGGGAAAGTCTTTGTTTAAATTCAGCATTATATTTTTTGAGAGCCTAGAAACACTACCCTGGTGACCTGCACAGTGAGGCTCATGCTCTTCTAGATTGAAATGTCAGATTTCCTGATACCTTCTCAACACCTCACCCAGCTGCTGAAAGCTACCCCACACCTATAACAAGCCAAGGATTTGCGGATTAAGAGGAGAGACAGAACTTCAGAGTAAAGCCAAAAATTAAAAGCAAGTTCTCTGCTGTGTAAGTTACGGCTTTAGACCTTAAAATGGGTAACAGGAACATGTAAACTTGCACTAATGCTTACAAGTAACAGTTTTAAGGCATCATCTGTTTGTAATAGCAAGCCAAACAAAACAATCTAAATAGATCAAGTGTTGTAGCCTGTTTCTTCTAATTGCTAACCACTTCTAACTACTCTCCATTTTCTGAAACTGAGGACAATTGGGGGGTGGGGGAGGGGAATCAAAGTCCAGGATCAGAAATCAGTTTTCAAAAGCTCTCATTTGCCAAATAGAACACACGAATAATCTTAACCAATTCTCTTCTTGGCCGCAGAAATGCCATGCAGACCATCCCCTGTTTGTAGCACTCACATTCAAGAAGAAAGTTACTTCAGACCATGACGCTATCCCTTAGGTAGTAGGTAGTGTCAGGAATTGCACATCACCTTAGTTCCTCAGGAGAGGGTGAAGGGGGGACCTTAATTCTCTTATCCCTTGTGCAGCGTAAGATGCTTCTTACACACCTTGAACTTGACAAAACATTGACTACTGCAACATAAGAGAAGCTCATTTCAGTTAGGTTAGCTTAGCAGTCTTAAACAAGCATTGGGAAAAAAGTTTAAAATGTGACACACCCCCACATACTTATTTTCAGAAGAAAAACCCTTCACCAACAACTCCTAAAATAAACCATTTATTGAGAAAAAATTTTTTTTTAAATTTCATTAATCAGCCTTGTGCATAACAAATCTGAAGCTTGCCAAAAACAAATAAACAAAAAAAAACAGTAAAAGTTCACAGTCAGTGCACTCAACAAACAGATTAAAAAACAAGGTCCGTAACGCCTGATAACACTACAGCATTTTTCTGAACCTAGAGAGTTCAAAAATACTACATATTAACATTACAGTTCTCAATCAAATGAGAAACAGGAGAAAGAACAAAAAAGGTATGGTCCATATACAGTAGTAATGGCACTTTCACTGAAACATGCAGCTTCTTCCAACTTGCGGACACTGTCACATGAGCAACATGTGCCAAGTAAAACATACAGGAGCAGCAGAGAAAGTGACGCTCGTCACTTGTGCAGTCTTCGTAAGTTCAACTTTTATACTGTTTCTCAGCACAGTCTTTATGTAAATATTACATACAGTAGTGATTAAAAGATATCTTGCCAGAATAAAAAAGGCCAGAGATTGAATAACTTCATTCTTCATCTGTGCAAACCTGTGAAGAGGACGAAAGGCAATTAATTCAATTGTCTCCCTATTGCAGCAGGAAGGTGGCAACAGATCAGTTTCTTTAGCACTTTCATTGAACATCTTTGAAGCTTTCCTCTTTCTCCCTTGTTATACAGATAATGAGTTACAACTACTTATATATGAATACTGATGTTTCCACTATCACCATGCAAGTCTTATGCGCCTAAAGCGGCGCTCTGCCTCTGCGATGGATGGGATTTGGCCACAGCTGCACTGATGAGAGGGATGGGTACGATGATCCCAAACACACTGTTACTGAACCAAAGTGAACAACTTTATGCTGGAAAATGGGACAGAATTCATTAACTTACCATGCTCCTACATCTTCAAAAAAGCTGCTACTAATACACTTGAATTTGTAGCTGTGAATATTTGCCTATTCTTAAGCACAGAATTAAACCAAAGTTCATGCAAGAACTGCAGACTGCTATGCCAACTGCCAGATAAACATTCAATATGAGCTTAACGTTAAGTATGAGCTCAAAAGAAAAGCAGACCCTTGCACTGAAGGATGGTAGAGTTCTCAAGCATGCGCTTGTTTCACTTTTTACAGAGGAGACCCTTACCTTTCTATTACAGAAGTCTGTGCATACGTACTCACTAAAGTTTTAGGCACATAGCCCTTCAGATCCAATTCACTACCACTGAGTTGAAGTTTGACAAGTGTTTTAAAGATAATACATCTCAAAACAGCATGAAAGTTTATTGCACAGGGCACACCAGGTTCTTTTAGTCAAATATTTGCTAGCAACATCACGTGTCCTTCTGAAGAGTTGCCAAACCTTGTTTTCTGGACACCATCAACTTGATACCAGCCTCCCACCTGGATACACAGCCCTGCGGCATCGCTGCAAATGATGAAACCAACTAAAAGCTGTTTCTGATTCCCATCTACAGTCTTTGTAGCCAAAGCTGTGAGACAAACCTTGACAAAAGGATGATCGAGGAGCTGGCTGGCCGTCCACCTCATCTTCGGGTCACTTTCCAGGCAGTGGCAAAGGAAGTCTTTCCCTTCTGGACTCACTTTGTCAGGAATAGGAGGCTTATGGCCCATCCCCACTTTATACATGATCTGGAAGTTGTGCTCATATTCGTGCCAAGGCCTCTGCAACAAGTAACAGAATTGCTAAGTGCAAGGTTTAGCACATAACTTGCTATCCAACAGAGCACGTATTTCTGTACTCCAGGAAATCAAAAACCACCCCAGTACTTGCAGACTTAAGTGTGACAGATTTCTGGGAGTGGGACCAGAATTTGCAGAGAAACTGCTAAGAACAGTCTGCACTCATTCCGTAAGTGAAACATCCCTACCTTGCCGGTGACCATCTCTATAACGACGCAGCCCAGGCTCCAGATGTCTGCTGCACGTCCGTGCCCTTCTCCTTTAGCTCTAGTAATTACTTCTGGAGCCATGTATGCTTTGAAACAACACATATGATGACATCAGTTCATACAGCAGAAGGAACAGTATATATTAAGTGACTAACTGGGCAAACCAAATACTGTTTAATACAACTGTAATGAAGTACCACTCAGCTTTTCTTGCTAAGTTTTGTCATTTGCCAGCTGCTTGTTCTTTGACATGTTTGCAGCATAGCTGTCTTTTAGATTGAAAAGCGATAGTGAAAATGCTGGTACAGTACATGCTTTCAGTTATTTTCATTTTTTAAAAATCAATAAAGCAGCTGTTTGGTAAGAACAGTACTGTTTCAGTAAGGCTGCAGAGAAAGACACAACCCCAGAAAACACAAGCTCCAGCATCTCTATAGTTACCAGACAAGTACAATTTTATCTTTCCAGTTACATCATTCACTGATTGCTTTGGCTTCTGGATGTAAAGCGCATCTAACTAGCTACAGTAAAATCAAGTCTCCTTGAAATGTATCATTTTACTCCAGCCCAGAATTTTGGCAGATCTTCTTTTATGGTAACAAGACGAGTATCTGCCTGGCACATGCTTCCTTACCTGCAGTCCCCAAAGTACTGTTCACTTCTCCAGGCATCGTCTGGGTGTTGTTCTTCAGTTTCACTGAGCAGCCAAAATCTCCTAGTTTAATCAGTCCAGACGAGGTAAGGAAGATGTTGGCTCCTAGAAAACACAATGAAAACCAGTAATGCTTGTTAAACTAGCGCTGAATTGGGGAATGAGGGCTTCTTGGTATACTCTTGGAAGTCACACAGCAGGTAATAGTTGAATTTGCACTTAGATCTTTACCTGTGGATCACGTGTGGAATATGATAGCATTAGAGGTGTTCCCCAAAGGGTACATTATCATTAGCCAGTGGGATTTTTGGTGGGTTTGTGTTAACACTAAGTGTACTGGAAGTTGACAACAAGAAGTGTTCAAAACATAAAGCAGTATGGCAGGCAAACTCATCAGCTTTCCATACGTGCTCGTCATGAAATTACTCCTCCAGGAATTTATGAATTCCAGTGCTTATCCTTGTGAGCGTTGCACTGCGAAAACACACCTGTCCTTAAAGGCAGAGGTCATTGCTGCGTACCTCCCACTAGCCATCTTTTCAGTTCTGTTAAGTCAAATAATAGAGCTGTGTCGTCACAGCAGACTTGCAAAATGGAGCTTATAGCATATTATTACATGTACTACCAAATGCCCACT